>JAOTAX010000179.1:43143-70639 GCA_025629825.1 Erythroxylum guanchezii | reverse complement strand
TTAAATGGTTGTTAATAGTGCATTTTTAACGACCAACGTAATAACTCGTCACTGAGCACTTTTAGTAACAACCCTGTAGTAACCACCTGTGACCAACCCGATTTTGGTCGCTATAACTTTTAATGACCATTTTCTTATTTTTAGCAACCATTAATAATAGTTGCTGAAACTAATTTTTCTTGTAGTGTAAACTCTTGTCTTAAACGATAGAATAATATTACATTTCATTATATCCTATTAATAAACCAATCAAACATACCCTAATATTCTAAAATTCAAGTTTTAAACTCAATTCAATTTTATAAAATAATTTAATTTAATTTAATACATCGACATAGTATCAATTAAAGTGTCTTATTATTTAATAATGAAATTTCCATTGAAATTTTGCAGTTATTGCATATAATATTACATAATAAACATACATTTGCAATTCCACCATTATAAATTTTCCAATGCATTACCATTTACATTGCTTATCACCATCTTGGCTTATAAGCTCTGCAATAAGTTAGTGATAATGCTGCAAAAACAACAGTTCTACAAGTTGATCCTCAATGAAAAATTTTGAATGCTTCACTTCTGCTTCAGTCATGTTCTTCACAACATATGAATAATCCATTCTGATTTCTTATTATATACTTAATTCTAAGAGTGGTAATTAACGTAGTCCAGAAAACCATAGCTAAATCCATAGACTTCTTTGTTGAATATTGTCTCAAAGTCAGAAACCTCAGCTTCTCAAAGTCAGAAATCTCAACTTTTCAAAGTCAGAAATTGAAGCTTGCAAAATCAGAAATTGAAACTTCTCAAAGTCGGAAATTGAAGCTTACCTTCGGTGATTGTTGAGTCATAAATGGTGGCTTGATTTTTTTATGGAGTTTGGTACAGCTAACTTTGACATTCACCCATGGAATTCTCTATAAAAGAGAAGCAACAACAACGAAAGAGTAGAGAGCACAAGATTTCTGGTGTGAGAAGAGAGAAGGAGTTGTTTAGTGTAAGAGAGTAGAAAATTTCCGAAGGACAAGAGAGAGAAGAATAGTAAGAGGGAGAGAAGAAAAATATATATATATTTGTTTTCTTTTTTTTTTTCTAGTAGGAGTGGGTGAATTTGGTTAATTTGGGTCTTTTGGGAAATTGATTGATAAACACTATTGTATGTTCTCATTGATTATAGTGAAATACTTAATCGTCTCCAAACTGGACGTAGGCATTACCAAACCAGTATAAAAATCGTAGTGTTCTTGTTGTTATTTTATTTTTTACTCCAAATTTATTAACGTTTCCGCACAATAAGTGGTATCAGAGCTCCAGTTTTTTCGATTGGGTATTGTAGGAATGAAAATATGTCGGTGAACAGTGTCGGTGCTACAGTTCTCGTAAACAGTACTGGTGTTGCAGTATCCGCGAACAGTGCCATTGTTACAGTCCTCTGCTACAGTAACAGTATGTATTTGTGAATAGTGACAAGTAGATGGCTAGAGATAAAGACGAGTCCATTAAGAGGGATTCAATATCGTCATCGTCGACACCTACATCCAATAGACATCCAATCGCTACTACAAGGTTAGAGGTTGATAAATTTAATGGCTCTCATAATTTTGGTATGTGGCAGTGTGAAGTTATGGATGTACTGTATCAACAAGAGTTGGATATGGTTCTGGAAGATAAACCCGAAGATATGGATGACAAGCACTGAACGCGAATTAATCTCCATGCTTGTGCCTCTATTCGATCATTCCTTGGTAATGAGCTGAAATATCCTTATATGAAGGAAACTTCTGCTAAGGAGTTATGGACGAAATTGGAAGAAAAGTATATGATCAAAAGCGCAGAAAATCGGCTCTTCTTCAGATTGTTGATTCTAGAAACATGCTTACCAACAATCAACATATCATCCACATAGAGCAATAAAATAATAAAATCATAATCATAGAAGTTCTTCACAAATACACAGTGATATGAAGTAGTCTTCTTGTAGCCTTGCTCCCTCATAACAGACTCGAACTTCTTATACCATTGTCTTGGTGGTTGTTTTAGACCATATAGACTCTTCTTTAGTCTACAAACATAGTATTCTTTCCCCTTTTTTATGAAACCCTCTGGCTGCTTCATGTATATCTCTTCTTCTAAATCCTCATGTAGGAAAGCAGTTTTGACATCCATTTGTTCCAAATTTGGAAGTTACATGGAGATTTGGAAGAAGAGATATACATAGAGCAGCTAGAGGATTTCATAAAAAAGGGAAAAGAAGACTATGTTTGTAGATTAAAGAAGAGTCTATATGGTCTAAAATAGGCACCAAGACAGTGGTATAAGAAGTTCGAGTCTGTTATAGGGGAGTAAGGCTACAAGAAGACTACTTCAGATCACTATGTATTTGTGAAGAACTTCTCTAATGATGATTTTATTATTTTATTGCTTTATGTGGATGATATGTTGATTGTTAGTAAGAATGTTTCTAGAATCAACAATCTGAAGAAATAGCTGGAGAAGCCTTTTGCCATGAAAATCAGAAATCTCAACTTCTTAAAGTCAGAAATTTAAGCTTGCGAAGTCATAAATTGAAACTTCTCAAAGTAAAAAATTGAAGCTTGTCTTTGGTAATTGTTGAGTCATAAATGATAGCTTGATTTTTTGATGGAATTTAGTGCAGCTAACTTTGACATTCGCCCATGGAATTTTCAATAAAATAGAAGCAACCACAAAGAAAGAGTAGAGAGTACAAGATTTTTGGTGTGAGAAGAGAGGAGTTGTTTAGTATGAGAGAGTAGAAAATTTTCGAAGAAGAAGAGAGAGAAGAATAGTGAGAGGGAGAGAAGAAAAAAAAAATATATTTGTTTTCTTTTTTTTTTCAATAGGAGGGGGTAAATTTGGTTAATTTGAGTCTTTTGAAAAATTGACTGATAAATATTATTGTATACTCTTATTAATTATAGTGAAATACTCAATCGACTCTAAATTGAACATAAGTATTACCGAACCAGTATAAAAATCTTGATATTCTTGTCATTATTTTTTTTTTCTCCAAATTTATTAACAGTTTCGCACGACATTTTTATCCATGGACCAGTAGGACTGAAACCTATGGTTATATGATAAGCTTTTCTCTTTTGATCTTCCATCTAACAATGAACCAATTATTACATTTGAATGCCTAATACAGCTCTCTCGGAAATAGCAACCATTTCTGTGTTTGATCTTTCATAGTTTTAGTTCCTCCAACAAGGACTAAGCATGGCACCCTAGACACACCCTTTTCTGTGATTACCTTGCAGTCCTTGGGTGGTTTGGTTGCATCTTCTTCACTTCATTACCCTGCAACGAGGACTGATTATGGCATTGTCAAGGTGTGTGCGAACTGATTCCGAGTCCAAACCCATCTCGTAGGCTGTTATACCTTCATCTTTATCGTAATCACGGGGGTTAGTTTCTATCTTAGGTTCATATAGTCATAATATTGCTTCTGGGATTCCAAGCTTGCCACTAAGATATAGCTGTGTTCGGATATCACACTTGTGTAGCTTTGGGACTGGCTCCGCCTTTGTGAGAGTTAATGTTTCTGTCAGAGCTAGTAAAGGTTCTAGCAGAAACGACTGGCTTTGGCTTTCACTTTTCCTGCCGTCATCTTTTCTCATTTCTAACAACAGTGATTTGGTAGTCTCAATACCTATTTCAAGGTCATTACATTAGAGATAATAGAACTAAAGAAGCTAAAAAGCACACTAGTGTTTGTAAACCAGTCTGTATTCTCACCTGCAAGGTAAGCTCCATGGACATAGCCACTGAATCTTTCACTAGTGTGTTCGCCTGTAAAGAAGATCCGTCCTACTGGTGCCTGAACAAAACAGTCTCAGCTAATATGAGTACAAATTCACAACTTTTTGAGTGTATCTTTATCTTCCCTGTTTTCATTTTGTTTGTAATATTAGTGAAATTCTGACAGATTACCTATAAACTATGTACCAGCATCGATGAAACAGACGAGACAGTGAGATAGGTTACTAACCTTAATATCATTAACCAGTTCATTGTCTGAAATGATGGGGTAGTTGCTATAGCTGCCACGCTGGAATCTGTTGTTCCACCAGCGGGGCACAAGTATATCGGTGGCATTAGGTATGTCTGGTCCAAACATGTCTCTTAGTACCCCCAGGGCCTCTTCCAATGTCTTCTCATCAGACTGAGCCTCGACACGTTTCGACTCCCCATTTGTCAACGTTACAACCAGTATATTGGAACCAGGGTATGCATTCTCCATGTGCTGATGACAAAATAACATATCAGAATCTGGAGAGTTGGAGTTTGATTAATGGAACGCATTTCTCATATCAAGTTAAAAGTGTTTTTGTTGTGATAGAAACAAAATATGTTTCGATCACATCAAAAGATTATAATATAGTATAGATTCCACGCGAAGATCACAAGTACACATGTTATAATATGGACCTGAACTCTGAAAGGGATCATCTATATTATAAGCTGCCAATACGAGTATAGGTTGGAAGGTATAGATTAGTTTGCTCAGTACAGCTACCAATGCCAGCTCTAAGACAATGACACACGAATATCATATACATTGCATGTAGGAGAATCATACAAAAGAAATAAAAGCAATAAAATGCTAGGAAGCTTCACAAATTTTCATCATATTTAATCAAAACAAACATAAAAGCAAAGAGGCATTCACAGCCCAAAGCAAAAGACAAGCAACTTACTGAAAAGTTGAAACAGCAAAGATTAGCATCAATCAATGGCATGTCAAAGAAAAGGACAGGTTATTTTAAAATCAACTAAAGTAGACTGTGCTTGCTCATTTTCAAACCACAGGATTCATCTGATGATGACTAGAGAGTAGAGACAATTTAAAAGATTATCCTATCAATCCCATGATACGGTTTTCAAGGCCTCACAAATGGAACTGCTAAACCCTTAATAACTTCGAGATACTATTAGTCATTCAATCAACTATTCATTTGTAAATCATATGCAGCGTATTAGTGAATAAAAATTTATGAATTAGGCAAGATAGTTTTAAGGGTTACCAACCTGCCAAAACGTGTAATACCCTCTTCGGTCGTGGGCATAGATGAAGAACTCCTTCTCGGGACCACAAGGCCAGAACTTGTAGGGAAATTTGAGGAAAATCTTGGTGTACACCATCACATCACATTTCTCGATGGCCTCAGTTTTCCATTTCTGTGTCATTATTATTTCACTTTATTAGTAATAATGCGGCCCAAAAGCAAGAATGTGATAATGGAAAACTTCCTACTAAGCCGATCTTTCTCAGTTTTGGGACCACAAACAAAAGGAAACAAACATACGGATATGGAAATATTAGCAAAAACTTAATACGATAGTAAAGCTCAGCTCCACTGGTTCCCTCCCTGGCCTTCATGTCTAACTATCACAAATGAAGTAACAAACTCCACGTAACTAGGGAATTTTCTTTTTTGAGTTTTTCAAGCTATCGAGGCCAGAGTTATACACCTGTATCAAAGGCGATATGGACCGTATCTCCACTTAACTTGACAGTGTACTCTCGTCAAAACTTAGGCTTGGAAGATCTGTCCCTACTACCTAGCACTGTAATTTAGTTCCCATCAGGATAGGTAGTTCACATCAAAGGGAAACTACAACTGTCCCACTATAGTATTAAAAACTGCAACTTGCACCCGCAAAAGGCCTTACACATGGTGAAGCAAATAAGATGGTCCAGCTTAAAAAGGGCAACCCAACGGTAACCTGTGGATTGACAATTCTATGGATTACTCTTGCAACAATCCCTGGTATTTGCTACTTCAGAGGCAGTAGCCAGGAAGCAACCTCGAAAACCTATGATCACAGGAGCTAAAAGTATAGTTTAATACAGAAACTAGCTGCCCTGAGATATTTGACTTGTTTCATCTTCAGAGCCTATTTAATGTTATGGGACAGTCCTGAAATCTCAAAACCTGGAGACTCCTATGGTATAGGGACCCATACCTAAGGACCTAGGGTTATCCTATCGATTCCTTGCGTTGAATGGTTGAGACATGAAATGGTAAATGCACATTGAAGACACGAGAATCATACAAGTGATCACATCTGTGTACAGGGACAAAACTTCAACTCACTTCCGTAGTTGGATTGCTTCAACTTTCAACAAAACTTGAAAGGTGTCAAACGAGGGAGTGAAACCAGTGGCTTTTATACAACGTACGACATGTAATGTTGACACCATGACTGACGTGGAGATGACAAACTACCACTACTTGCATCAATTTTTTTTAACAAGTTGAAACAATGTCCCAAGTTGCTACTTCGGCAAAAAGATCAAGGCGGTGCCGGATTAGTTGTTAGGATAAAAAGCTTTTGATGCGAAAACTAACGGGAATAAACTTTTCGTTAAAAAAAAGGAAGATGAGACGTACGGGCAAGGGCGGCTTGAAAGAAATGAGATCGCTTTGAAGGACGCCTATGCTAGCAGACAAAATCACATAATTGGCATCGTAAACGCAACCATCCTCTGTTTTCACAGTGACGCCATTTCTCGAGTGCTGTATTTCCCGAACAACCTGCCCCAAATCCATGCAAAAAATCATTTAAGTCATTTGAACTTCTGGAGAAATGTGCTGCATTCAAGAAGCTTTGGAGATAGAGGAAAAAAAAACCAAAACTAATGTCATTAAAAGATGGTTAAATCAATAGTAAAATCATTGAGGAAATTGAGAATCTTTCAAGTCAAACCACTAAAACATGTGCAACTCACTTTTCTAAGGTGATTGGTAAGCTACTCAAGAGTCAAGAAGACAAAAAAGAATAACAAAACTCTATTATGTTTCAGTTTCTATCTGATAGGATTTCTGCAAAGAAAACCACCTTATTATGCTTTAGGTTGTGGCATAAGAAAAAGGCTGTCTGATTTCTGAATCTAGAGCCAATTTAAGCAAAGACAGGAGGAAGACATTAAATGAATAAATGGACAATACTATCTCTGTTCATGTTTTTACTTTGACTTGACATCTCAACCTCCCGGGTATCATCTTTTGGTCATTACAAATCACTGTACAGAGTAGTGCAAGTTGCGCAAGGCATTCATAAGAAAAAATTGGACCTACTGATTGAAGGATAGCTGAGATTGTGGCAATTCATGGCTATATGATTGAACCTGTCATGTTTGGTGAGATATTAACTCAAGAAAAGTTCGTTGAAAGTTGGCTTTTGTCATTAAACTACAGAGACACGGAGAAGGATCGAAGTTCTAAGGTTTGACTATGCAAGTTGTTGGTTTGAAACCGAGTAAAACTTAAAAGAAACTCAACGAACCCAATTTATGGTAGCCATAAATGTGGAGGTCCACCAATTTATAGCCGAACTGTTGCTTGAATTTTTTTTCTGAACCGCTACTTATTCTATGGATTTCTCTTCTCTCAACTTAGCTATCTTGTCACCTTCTTCAGGCTCATATATCAACCCAAAAAATCAACTCTAAAAAAATCTTCCCATTCTGCCATCAAGATGAAATGAATTCGACATAAATGTACAGGTAATAACTTCCAGGTTTACCAAACTCAAAAACTAAAAGCTGATTGACGAAACAAAATCAATCACCAGAAAAATGCAGAACAGAAACCAGTTGACTCCAAAGCAAAAAGACTTTAATCGTGGGGAAGAGGAAAATCACAAAATAACATACAAAAAAGTAGATAAGACACAGGAAGTCACTATCTGCGAACACCAAAAGTGGGTCAAGCAATCACTATACTGAGAAGATAGCAGTGGATGACTACATATTACATAAAAGAGTTTAGGCCCTTCTTCACCAATTGTCCCTGTTCCTTTTCCTCCACTGAACAGATAAAAACGTTTTATCTTGTACCCCCTTTTTTTTTTACTTTTCAACTTATGATTTGATAATTCTAAAAGTAAAAACAAACGAACAAACCAAGAGCAAGATGAGATTCGCAGTCAAAGAAAGCAGGTTTAATTTTTGTATTTACCTTATTAAGTTTGAGGCGATTGTCCACGATTTTACCCTCCGAAGTAAGCAGAAAATCCTCAGCTATTTTATACAGCAAATACTCATAGCCTCTTTCATCTGCCACAAGAAATTCACGTTCTCCAAAATCTATATACGTTGAGATTGGCTCCACCTCTGTAACAAAACCCCAATTCATCACTTACACGCATCAATTAAAAAGTTCCTTTCCGTTTTCAGTATTCATCATTTACAATAAAATTAGAGAAGAAAACCAACCTGCCATCTCAAAGTCATGGAGGATAAAGTCAATGGCAAGGTCTATTGGCGTCTCCGGTGAGCTATTGAACAAATGCAAATTCTACTAATCAAATGAATCCACTACAAATACCTTCTGATAATAATATAAAGCTAGCTCAAGTAGTAAAACCCATAAGTGATTTGCTTAAAGAGTTTGTGAGTTTTACCAAGGTAGTTCCAGAATTTCACCGTCGTGGTTTGCTTCTTGGTGCCTCAACTTCTCAATCGCCGTGTCCACCGCTTTCTTGTAGGAGTCCGCCGCCAATCCACTTGGAAATATTTTTCCACTGAAACACACACATTCACGGATTATAAGCACTCACTCGGAACATGAAAATCAAGAAAGAAAAAGAACTGGATTAAAAAGAAAACCTCAAAATTCCGGTCTCTGAATCACAGGGAAAGGTCAAAAAAAATTCTAAACTTAATTAACAAGAAAAGAACACTAGGTATAAGATTACAATGTCTAGTGAAATAACCAATATTTTAAGATAATAGACCGTACCTCCGATCATATATATTATAGCGAGCATTGGTATAGTCGGAAAAGCAAGTACGGAGACCGTGTTGAGAGGCAAGTTCCCAGACAGGGTTACGCTGTTTGCCACCAACTCCGGCGATCCATCCCGCTCCGAGCTCTACCGTCACGTTGCGGAAATTCTCTTTCCTAACTCTCCCGCCAATACGATCAGAAGCCTCCAGGATCAACAAATCTTCTATTCCATTCTCGGCCAACATTCTCGCCGCCGATATACCTGACAACTCATACAATAAGAGAGAAAATCTTTACGACACTTATAATACTAACAATACACGTTCATATTCACGTGTGTATGCACGTGTGCTTAACAAGATGACGTTACCGGAAAAACCAGCACCGATGACGATGACGGAGGAGCGAGAAGGGGAGTCCTCCGTGACAGACATATTGAAACTAAAAGAGAAGAGCCTGTGCGTGTTGGGAGAGGAGAACTATGGGTTCAAAGCGTAGCTCGTGTATCGTTTGGGAGATAAGAATCAATGGCGAATAAATAGCGGGAGAGTCGGTTTTTATAGAGACCCTTTTTTTTCTTTTTTTTTCAAAAATTTAAATATCTATATTTAAGTTTTCGATTATTTTTCGCTGTCTTTAATTCAGCTATTTAAGTTGAACGCCGACTCCTGTTTTGTAACAAAACGCGCTAGTCTCTCCTCTGGGTTTGACGCGCTATTACTTAATATCAATATTTTAAAAACCATTAAAAGATTAAAAATTATTAAATATGGCTTAAAAAATAGGTAAGCCTATTAAGTTTAATTAAAAAGATAATATTAAATAAATATTAATTGATATAATAACTTATTAATTTACAAAATTGACTGATTAATTAATAAATTGATCAGTTTTTAACAACAAAAGTTATTAAAATAAATTAAACAAGAAAAGTTGAAACTCGAATTAAAAAATTAGATGATTCAAGATTTTTACGATTAAAACAGTTGAATCGGTTGAGTTTTTTAATCATATGTACATGAGTAAAGGCATGAGATTCAAAAATTTTAAAATTTCATCAACATAAAGTACTCTCTCTTAATTAAAAAGGTAATCTTAAATAAATATTAATTGACTTATTTTGATTTATAATAATTTATTAATTTACAAAATTGTCTGATTAATTAATAAATTAATTAGTTTTTAACAACAAAAGTTATTAAAGTAAATTAAACCAAAAAATTTGAAAACTGAATTAAAAAATTAGATGATTTAAGATTTTTACAGTTAAATCAGTCGAACTGATTGAGTTTTTTAATCATATATACACGAGTAAATTAGGCATGAGCTTCAAAAATTTTAAAATTTTTATCAACATTTTTTCATAAAAACTCTATGATAAAATACTTTATAATCTCTATATTAATATGAGCTAATTAATACTATTTTACATTACTAATTCTTTAAGTTCTTAAACCAAAATCAAACTAATTAAATTATACTCAAATTATTAATTTATTATAATTATCTTAAATAATTAATTATAATTTATTTATTTATTTGAAAGCAATTGAGATAATACTACGTATTATTGAACTTATTGAAATCGTTATCACGTAATTATAAATTGATATTTTAAAATTATACTTTTCATATAATTTCAATTAAAAGAGAAAATATAAATATAAATATAAATATATTATTTTATAAATAAATAAATAGCTTACGAAATTCCATTAAATTGGGAAAAGGGGGGTAGTTTTTCATGTGAACGCAATTAATATAAAAAGCAAGACGCACGTGACATCCTTTTATTGTACACGTGTAACATGAAATTGGCTGCGAGTGCGAGATCTAGTTGCTTAACTATGCCTTAATGCATTGCACTTGACACCGATGATCTTGTGTGGTTTCGCTCGCGCACACAAATTTTTAATCACCGGTCAGAAAGGACAGCAATTGGTCTGTCGTACTCCAGATTAGCAACAGACTGTTACGCGTCAGCTCTAACCAATCCTTCATGCAACTCTCTTGAAACGTTATAAAAATTTATCAACTTTTAGGGAGCGCTTGGGTCACAAAAAATAATAAAAATGAGAATGAAAATGGATATAGAAAAAAATGAGAATAGATATAATCATTATAATTATAATGGTTAGTTAAGATGAAGGAATGATTACTATTATTTTTAATGGTAGTTGGTTTGTTAAAAATCTTCAAAAATAAAATTTTGTTAAAATTTTGTTTTATATCAAATTTTAAATATAATTTAATTAATTATATTTTATGCACCCTATTTATAATGACAGAATGTTCAAAATCAAGTATATTGTAGTATTTTTTTACAATTTCAAAAATTGTAGATTTTTTTAAAAATTATATTTGTATTTGTTACCCTTAAATTAATATTATTTAATAAGTCTGTAATTTATTATTATTGTTTAAATTACTATTAGAAACTGTAAATTTAATAATATTAGGCCCATTGACCTTCGATGAACGGTTTAATTAAAGGCATGCATAAAGCCCTTGTACCAGGGGAATAACTCGATGATTCTCATTCCTTTAAATTAGGGGGAATGGAGGATTGTCAAGAATTGGATAATGAAAATATTGCCCCTTCAATGATAGTTTGTGCCAAACACAAGTTTTTATTCCATTCCCATATATTTTTCTCCGTTACCCCCAAACAAGCATACCCTAGTTCCATCTTACCAATTGATCTAAGTCTACTTCTTAAATGATTCTAAATTTAGTAATACGTCAGGTACTAAGATTAGGGGTGAGCATTATTCGGGTAAAAAAATTTCAAATTTCGGGTAATTCGAGTATTACCTGAATTATTTTTTGGCCGGGGTCGAGTAATTCTAAAAAACTTCGGGTCGGCTCAATTACCCGAATTAGGTTATAAAAGTACAAAATTTCTGGTTTTTAAAAAAAAATTATCAAAAAAACAACTTCGGGTAATTCAGGTAAAGCCGAACAAAATTTCGGGTAATTCAGGTCGGGTAAGCTCGGGTAAAAAAAAGTTCGAGTTTGGGTCGGGTAAGATGAATAAAAATTCAGGTAATTCAAGTCGGGCCCGAACAGTGAAATTTCGGCCCGAATTACCCGAAAGCTCACCCCTAACTAAGATATGGATAAAATATCTCACATATAGAGGCTTATCTCGTACTCTTAAATCTTTTAAACATTTTCTCTCCGAATCTCTCATTTTATAATTAACCTTAATTTTTTTATTATGCATTACTTTTTTTCTAATTATTTAGCCTAATCACTGTCTTACTTATTTTAATTATTATCTTGTAATGATCGGTTTTTTTATTTTTGTATTTATTTACTTTTTATCTTCTATTGTTAATATTTACTATGCTTTATATATATATATATATATTGTATTTCATATTTATATTATTTTATGCGGAAGTATTTATTTATATTTTTTATTATCATTATTTTGCTTTACATATAGATTTATCAATTAATCATTCTCACCAATGATAGAGATAAGATTATGTACTACTAGACCTTTTCAAACTTTTTATTTTAATGGAATTTTAATTGAGTGTTATTATTATTGTTGCAGGTTAGGTTGAATTAAAATTTTGTTTGATATTTTAGATTAAATTTTTAATAATATTATTTTAATTAAATTTTTAAAAACTGAAAAACATGTGTTATAAATTACATTATTATTATCATTAATTATCATCTAAAACCCTTTTAATTAAGTATGAATAGAGATAAGGATGCAATTATCACACCTTGGAAACATTCATAGCTCGGTTCCAAAAACAGCATTGTCAACATCCATCGAAAACTTCCATTGAAACAACACTTTCTTCTATCTATTCCTAACTACAGAAGCATTACTTTGAAGAATGATTTTACCATTTTGATTTTTACATGTGAACACTTCGCAGATACATTTGTTCTAAGTCTCACGTAACCTTTTCCTTTTAGTTTTGGTGTGCATTAGGAGTTCTTAAGTAGTTGTCATAAAGATTCATTTAGCAAGATAATGTCTTTTGAAGTGATACTAAACGACATCAATAGAAATTCTCCCATTAAAGCAATAAACTGACAACAAACGAACTTGTCGATCCATGCTTGATTTGATACGTTCCTTATCTGTTTTGAATTCACACTTTGCGTTTTGTTTTTATTCTTAAACTTCAATCCGTTAAAACCTGTGTTCAAGAAATAGTTATCCTTCGAATGTAAAAATTTCTGATAAGAGATTATTATTTTAAAATATCTGTTAAAAGTAGCGTTATTGGTGACCATCCGTAAAAGACAAAGTTAAAAGGATGAGGATGCGGGAACTGTGCTTAGTTCTTAAAAGGTGGGGAAAACAACTCGTTAACCCACTTTCGGTAAGCAAAACAGTTTGTTGGCAAATTCGCTTGATATTTTTTGTGAAAAAAACAGCCCATTAACATATTTTTAGTGGGCAATTTAGGTAATCGGACAGAGGGCGCATATGTCGCCCTTGTCCGGAATTCTAACTTAGAAACATTCAGTCATAATTTATTGTACAATAATTTCATATCATTAGCTTTTTAACCAAATGCGATGATTAATTATGTGAATCGACGATTTCTCCTGTATTAGATTGAATTATTATTGTGATATTGTCATTAATAAGGTAAAACTAACCTACCTCACAATAGTCTATGTTTTAGAAATTGATAACGTAGGGTCTCGAATTGAGTTGGTACTCGTGTGAGTTCAAACCTATTTTTGTTGAGAGTGTAGGAGCTGAAATTGACACGACATACATATATATATATGTTTTAAAAAAAGTTATATTTCTATTAAATCTTAGTGAAGAAAATGAATATATTATGTTAATGTAAAAAATTGATTCATCCTTTTGAATATATTCAACCATTCATATAAATTAAAAAATGTTTAACAACACATTTTTTAATATTAAGTGTTTTTTAAATTTTTACATCAATCAAAAATAAAGATTAAAGATATTTTATACACAAGAATTAATTTTGCAATTAATATTTTAAACTTTTGAATTAAAATATACTATTTTTTATATAAGAATCAGCTACTCCTTTTTTTTGTCTAAATATGATATTATGATAGTATGCCTAAAGTGATTTATAACAATATTTTAAAATTGGACCAGAAGTTAAATAAAAAAGATAAGAAGTTTAAGGATTAAAAAGATCAACTGATAGTTAAAAATTAAATAAAATTTAAAAACTTAAGATATGAATAAAAGAGATTATATTTATCTATCAAAACAAATTGAAGTTTAATTGAAAAAAATTGTTAAATAAAAATTAATTGAATTATTTTAGCTTATAAGAACTTATTAATTTATAAAAATTGACTGATTAATTGATAAACTGATCAACTTTTAATGATAAGAGTTATTAAAGTAAATCGAACTAAAAAGTCAAAAATCAAATCAAAAAATTAAACGATTTAAAGTTTTTACGAATGAAAATTTTCAAAAAAATTAATAATTTGAAGTTAACAATTTTTTAAAAATTAAAAAAATTACGATCATGTTATCTAAGTTACTAGTGTTAACTTTGTCAATTTGTCACAACCTTTTTACAATTAGGATAAGCCTCTTTAAGAAAACTAAAGAAGATGGAGGAAACAACTTGCAATCTTTTGGATACGATGAAATCTTTCTTCATGTCGTTTTTTTTCCGAAGACCCGCCGCCTAAGATAACCTAATACGAGGCATTAACCAATTAGATCTATAAAAAACTTATCCCATTATATCCTAACAATTTTGAATTATTTAATTATTTAATTTAATTTTTTAGTCCTATTTGACAACCAACAAATTACATTAACTGTTAACTGATTCTATCAGCAGTTAACTGACAATAAATTAATATAATTGATTTGACTAGTAAATAACATCGGTTGTTTTTTTAAGATGTTTGATAAAATTAACTGTTTATATGTAAAATAACTTATAAAGACATGACTTAAAAAAAAGAACATGAACATTATATCTTAGTATTTCTTTAAATGTTTTCATAAGAATTTATGCTTATATTTTAATTTGCTTCATTCTATTAGACAAAATTAAATAATTTAAAACTTATTTACTTGTGTTCAAATAAAAAATAATTATTTAAATTTACGTTAGAAATTAAACTGAAAAATGTAGTAGTTAATGAGCTTAAATTTTATTTTAATTTATGTGAAATTGTAATCCCTTAATAAAAATAGTCTTATCTTATAACTAAAACTAAAAAAAGATTTTTAATAATTTTATCTATTAATAAAATTTTTAACTTAATAACTATTTATAGAAACATTTTTATGTTTAAAAATATTTAAATATAAATTTTTCGAAAATTTAATGATTTAATTCTTCTTAATTATAAAATTTAATCAAAGTATTAACAAGTACAATGAATGCAATTTGAAGATTTCTTTCCGACCCAATCTTTGAATCTAACATTATAGAAATTTTTTGTTAGTATAAAATAATTTAGTAGAGATTTTTGTATCGTACAATATCAAATCCAATGATACTTATTTTATTTAATTAAAAATAAACTAAAATTTAAAAATAATGATAATTTTATTTAAAAAATTCCAACATTGTTTAATTTTTTAATAAACTAGAGTATTTGTTGACTTCGAGTAAATTGACTTCAAACTTTATGCTTATCTATCTTTATCTTTATCTTTATCCTCTTCTCTTGTAATGGTAATAACTTTTGAGCACAATCGTCTTTTTATCTCTTAATTTTTCAACCGCTAGAGCAAATTCTTAAAACAAATCTCTTTTTTAATTAAATTTTAAATTTTTTTAATTAATAAGAATAATTTCTTTCGATCATATTTTAAATTTTATTTAACCTTTGACATATTTTATCATACTGTTCAACCATTTAAACATTGGATTTAGCTTTCCATTTTAAAACGTTGATCTTTAGTCCAAACACGGAATTGATGCACGTGCTTAATTATCAAATCGTGCATGTCACTGAATACTTCTGTTTCAATAACCATCCGCCGCTTGACACGACATCTCGACAAGTTTTAAGGATTATTTGTTCCGTAGTGTATCAATTGGACGGTCATGATAAAAAGTAGATTTTGTCTAATTTTTAATTATTAAGTTAGTTATGTGGTTTCACTTCTTTCTTTCAATTATTATATTCTAAACATCATCACTTAATATCTATCATGTCTATTTAATCACTACATATTTTCTTATAATATATTTTTATCTACAACGAGTGTGCTTTTTTCTTAAATCTTGTATTTTAAATTTATAAATAAATTAAAAATTATTAGAATATAACGATAACAAAATATTTACATGTAAAGTTGGAAACTTTTTTTTGTGAGGCTATAATTTGAATTTGATATAAGTCAACGTAATCCGTGCACAAAGTTCATATTTTGTTGGAATAATGAAAAAGATTATAATATATGCAATATTTTTTAATTTTTATCTATTTTTGTAATAATTAAATGTTTCTATTGTGGTTGGCTTGTCATATCAATATTGTTTAAAAATTAAAAAAAAAAAGTGTTAGGACTTAGGAAGGAGAAAGTGGGGGTTTTGGGCAATTAATATACAAATATTAAATATGCCAAAGTGCTTAGTCATGTTCCGTAAATTACAAACTTTGATTCTTGTACGTTATTAGTTTTTTTTTTCAGGACAGCAATTTATAATAGATGATAATGTCTAAAAAATTATTCAGAAGTTAAACCGATAAAATAAGATATTTAAGGTCTAAAAGATTCACTTGATGTTGAATGGTCATAAAATTAGCTAAAAATTAAATACAATTAAAAAAATTAAAATGTAATTGAAAAAATTTGTCTTTACCTATCAAAAGTTTAATTGGAAAAAGAAATTGTTAAATGAAAATTAATTAATTAATTTTATTTTATAAGAACTTATTAATTTAGATCTCGTGTGTTAACAGAATTTCCACTAGACACGCTCCAGATGTTTGGTGTTTTGTCTTCTTTGACTTATGTGTTATACTACTTTTCTTTAGAGATACATCATTATCTTTTCTTTCAGTGTTGGTTCTCTTCTCTAATTTGAGGTTCTCTCTACGAAGAACCCCTTGCTTGGCATTCGACTTCTTGATTTCCCCTTCTCCAGTGGGCTTCCACCCATCTTCGCCAGCAGAAAGATTTCAGACATATGTCATTACGATTAGTTCCCTTGCCATTGTTTACTTTCTTTGATATGAAAGGAATAACCGCATTTTTAGCAGACAACACCAATCACCCCAGGACATTATCGAGAACATCATTGAGCTTATCAGTTCTCGACTTCTAGGGCTTGAGTTCCGTTTTCAAATACCTAATATTTAGTGACATATCTGAAAACTTCTCACTTAGTTTTTTTTAAATTTATTATGGAGGGTCTCCTGTAACTTCTTTGTTTTCTTTATATATAGTTTTTGAGTGCCTCCTTTGGCCTCTTTCATTTATGTATTGAACCTTTCCTTTTTTAATTTATTTTTTATTCTCTTTAAAAAAGAAATTCCATTAGATGTTGTTGAAAATTTTATTAATTTACGAAAATTAATATGATTTTTTACTTTTCGGCTCAACTTATTTTAATAACTCTTATTGTTAAAATTTAATTCTTGTACATTATTAGAAACTTGTTTTTTCAGGACAACAATTTATAATAGATGATAATGTCTTAAAAATTAGATCGGAAGTTAAACCGATAAAACAAGATATTTAAGGTTTAAAATATTAACTCGATGTTATATGGTCATAAAATTAACTAAAAATTAAATAAATTTAAAGAATTTAAAATGTGATTGAAAAAAAATTGTCTTTACCTATCAAAAGATTAATTGGAAAAGAAAATTGTTAAATAAAAATTAGTTTATTTATTTTATTTTATAATAACTTATTAATTTAGACCTCATGTGTTAACAGAATTTCCACTAAACACGCTCCAGATGTTTGGTGTTTTGTCTTATTCGACTTGTGTGTTATGCGACTTTTCTTCAGAGATACATGATTATCTGTTCTTTCAGTATCTGTTCTTTTCTCTAATTTGAGGTTCTCTCTACGAAGACCCCATTGCTTGGCATTCAACTTCTTGATTTCCCCTTCTCCAGTGGGCTTCCACCCATCTTCGCCGGTAGAAAGATTTCAGACATATGTCATTACAGTTAGTTCTCTCGCCATTGTTTATTTTCTTTGGTATGAAAGGAATAACCGCATTTTTAGCAGACGACACCGATCACCCCAGGACATTATCGAGAACATCATCAAGCTTATCAGTTATCGACTTCTAGGTCTTGAGTTCTGTTTTCAGATACCTAATCTTCAGTGATATGTCTGAAAACTTCTCACTTAGTTTTTTTTAATTATTATTAAGGGTCTCCTAAAACTTCTTTGTTTTCTTTATATATGGTTTTTGAGTGCCTCCTTTGGCCTCTTTCATTTATGTATTGAACCTTTCCTTTTTTAGTTTATTTTTTATTCTCTCTAAACAAGAATTTCCATTAGATGTTGTTGAAAGTTTTATTAATTTACAAAAATTAACTAATTAATTAATAAATCTATCAAATTTTAACAATAAGAGTTATTAAAATAAGTTGAGTCGAAAAGTCAAGAATCAGATTAAAAAGTTAAACTATTCAAGATTTTTACAATTGAGTCAGTCAAAAGTTGAATATTTTCCTTTTAGCTATTCTTTCTTAGTTTCATACTGCTTCCACTAACAGGATTTCGGTCCTTACTCATTTCCCACTCCTACTATCTACTACTGTTTACTTTATATGGACTGAACGAAATGCAAGAACCTTCAAGGATGAAGCCAAGGATGTGGGGAGTGTGTATCTCGGAGTAATCTCCCAAGTTAGGGAACTTCTCAGCTCAAACACAAAGAGGAGGTAATTATATTATTTATTGTTCGTCACTAACTTTTCTGCAGGTTGATCGGTCAGAATATTCTTTGACCAATAGCATGTGAGTCCCCATCGAAAGATCGGAGAGGAGTTAGTTGGCTATCAAACTTTCTAAGTTGGCAATCCAACTTCCTACAGGCTCTAGAGCAACAAAGAGGATCGGGTCTGTATATTTATTGTTACAAACACACCGACGGAATTGGTAGGACTGATCCTTTTAGGCACAACAAAGAAAACTTGTAAGGAATACTCCCCTTCCATAGTGGCATAACCTACGAGATAACACAATTCATGTTCCTCTGCATAAGCCGATGGAAGGTCCAATCTTGGCAAGGAAAGTTGAGGTTCAGATTTCGAATTCAGCTTTTTACATTTGGTGTTGTATCAACTGGGTTTGAGAAATTGTTTAGCTGAGGAAAATATATTCTGGTTATTGCTTCTTCTGTATGGCGTTGGTTAGAGTAAAGGTGATCTGTTTTGTTATTAGTGGAGGTAGGCAAGTAGCTTCCAAAAGTTTTAGTTGTTTATTCCCTTAGTTTCACATGCTTCGGATAGGATTGTGGGATAGCTTCTTATGATATAATTGTTTGTGTCTTAGAGGCACTAATTGAGTGAACTCTATTTGTACATATCTTTGGTTTTTTAAAATAAATTCTTCTGAATTATTAAAAAAGGATTGAATATTTTAATCATTAATGAATATCCGACAGTTTATTTCTTAGGACGAGATAACTCTCCTAGTGCTCGAGGTTTTGAGAACGAATCTCCCTTAAAATTTCTTTAAATAATTTCAAATTTCATATAGTTGTTTATTAGTCTACAAAATTTTATGTAAATGATTAAATTTTAAGTTGAAAATCTATTCGATAATCATATTAATAAAAAATTTATAGATTTAACCTTTTGACTTTTAACCTAAATTATAGGAGTTTTTAAAAATTAATCAATTATTAAAATTTTCAACAGTAAAAAATTATTAAAAATCTACCTCTTTATAATTTTTTATCCAAAATATAAATTAGGCATAGCTTTGTCCTCTGCCAATCACATTTATATTCTTCGCTCAAAGAAATTGTTTCTTTCTTTCTTTCAATGGCTTCCATGATCTAAAGTTTCTATTTTTATACAAATTTTTGTATTTATAAAC
Source organism: Erythroxylum guanchezii (assembly GCA_025629825.1). Lineage (NCBI taxonomy): Eukaryota > Viridiplantae > Streptophyta > Magnoliopsida > Malpighiales > Erythroxylaceae > Erythroxylum > Erythroxylum guanchezii. Next base: position 50,851 of record JAOTAX010000179.1, on the reverse strand, counting down.
ACTCCAAAATGAATTAAAAAACAAAATGGCACGAGTGCATGAACTTGATTCATCTAATTTACTCCGGAGTTGGGCATTTGATAGTACAGAAAGACGATCGATTACATCAACAACAACAATAATTTAGTAAAAATTTACATGCAATTTGAAAAGGTTCGATAAGTACTGAATAAACAAAAGTATCGTTGAATTGTTCAAATATTGACAGCTAAAGTGACTTGGAAGAAGGATTGCGGATTATAATTATTATTGAAAGAAAGAAGAAACTTGAAGAAAAAGATTGGTGGCAACTTGGTTTTATCAACTTGTTGAAAGTGGAATATATTCATAGAATCGATGATTTTAATGTTCTGTTCAGTTCAGTCCAACCAATGCCAGAAGTTTGTCGGAAAAAGGAACACTACACACCAGTTCGGTGGAGCTTCATCATCGTATGAACACTACACACCAGTTCGGTGGAGCTTCATCATCGTATCCACCATTAGAAACATCAGGTTTTACCACCATCTCCTGAGAATAACATAATGATGACAATATCAGTTTTTTTCAGATTGATCAATAATGAGATCAAATCCTAATCCAATCCCAGTGTTTTGTGGAATTACAGCCGATCAGTCCACACATTTTCTTGACTGTAGAGGAATGTGTGGTTGTACGGTTTGGTGAATATGAAATTATAGATACAAAGATAAGGAGATACGTGCAGATGGTTAGATCCTACACACTAACTAAACAGAATAGAATGAAGTACTAGTGATAAGGATACCAATACTTGGCAATTCGAATGAACAAAGTGGCTATCATGAACAAACATGATAGGTCAGAACTCTTGCCAAATCTACCAATTACGTTGGAGCATAGAATCCCCTTTTGAGTTTTGGACCCTTAAGAACAAAGCATCAACAAAGAGCGAGTGCTCCTCTTCAAACTTTTACTAGTTAATGCTCCTTTTCTTTTTTAGTTAATTTAGTAAAATATTTCAAAATTCACTCAAAATTTTTAAAAAATAATATTAAAATTTTATTTATAGCAAAAATAATTTGACATTAAAATTTTTGTTAATTTTAATAACGTGACGAACTATATCACATTAGTTTTTCGTCACATGACAAATTTTTAACGTGTCAAAATTATAATATGTGTCAGTCATATAGAGATGACAATGGCCTGATTCATGGGTCTAGATTTCGGTATTTTCAATAGGTCAACTTATAGGTCAAACTCAAGCTCAGATCGACTCGAGACTCAATTATTCTAAGCAAGAGCTACGCCTTAGATAGGTCTAAGTTTGGGTTCAATTAAAAAAGACATTGTTTTATATTTTTAATTAAAAAAATATTTAAAAAATTATCGAAGCTGATCCATGAGCTGTTCCATTGTCATCCCCACAATCATGTAATCAAGACTAACAAAAAATTTAATGTTTAGATATTTTTACTATAAATTAAAAATTAGAATATTTTAGTATTTTTAAATTTTAAACTAACATTTTTAAATTAAGTAAACTTTTATTTTTTTTACAATTAATCCTTTTTTTTTTGGGATCAATTCCTTATTCTAAGTGCCATTATTTCAAAGTGTTGATAAAAATTTAAGGTTTAATTATTTTGTTATAAATTTAAAATTAGAATATTTCATTACTATTATTTAAGATTTAAAATAATGAATTTATAATTTTTTATAATTAATCTTTTTTTTTTCCCGTACCAGATTCCTTATTCAAAGCGCCATTATTTCAGACAATAATGGAATTTGAATAAATGCTTTTATTAAAAGCATCGAAAGCTTGGGTTTAGAAGAAACTCGATTCGATTCAGTTCAGTCTTCAGTGGGTCCGGCACTTGGCTTGGAGGAAGGATTCGAGCTGTGCCAAACATTCTTCAGTTCCGCGTTTTCGCATGTTGTTTCTGTCTCAGTCTCACAATGTCGCAATCAACTAACAACACACACACTGTGTCGTCTCCGTGTTAACGTTGCTGTCTGATCTCCCGTGGTCTTTGTCTTTCAAATTTCAATGCCTGTCATGATGAGCTAGTGGCCGGAAAGACAGAGAAAGAAAACCGGATCAAGGTGGTTTCAGATTCAAAACAGTGTAAAGTGTGCGATTAGTTGAGAACAAGTAAACGGTGGAACTTTACCGAACCAAATCCTTGAGAATTTGCCGTCAAAGCTCGAACTTCAAGTCTACTTTTCCTAAACAATTGGGGTTTGGAGAAGAAAAGAGGGTTTGGTCATAATATTTGATTATTTATTATGGTTAAAAGAAAAAGACATTAATTTGATTTAATTAATTTTACAAAATTAAATAAAAGACATGGATTTGTTTTATGCGGTTTAAGAAATTTTATTTTTTAATTTTAAAACTTTATGGTTTCTAATTATTTTAAAAAATAATTTCTCTAAATTTCAGATTAAGATAATGACAAAATACGTATGATATGAACATTATACACACGTTCAAATGCTTAGGGTCCACTCTTACGAAGAATAAAATAAGGTTCATTCTCTTTTATTAACTCTTGTAAAGAATAAAAAGAGACAAAATATGAATTCTTTTTTTACTTTATCTGGGGTGTATAAAATTTAAAAAACTTATTTTCTTAATTTTTGTTAAAAAATAACTACAAAATACACATAATATGAACATAATACATAAACCAATTAAATATTACTAATGTATACATTTAATCTAATTCTTAAGCTTGACTCAAATTAATTAAACTTAACTTAAATCAATTATTTAAAATAATTATAATAAATTATTAATTATAATTAACTTAAGAGCTAAATTTATATAAAAAATTACAAATTGATAAAAATAAAATAATATAAAAGAGTGGCGTATCTTCTATCTTATTCAATTAAGTAATGATGGGTTTGGAAAAACTTGTGAAGTATGATTTAGTAGTCATAGTCATAGTCTTAGTCATTGTCATGTTGATTGCTCCATTTAGAAGCTTCATATCATCTCTTGTCAACTTCCATGGCTGACATCTTTTCTACTGTACCTACCAGAAAAACGTCTTCTTCTCATCATTCTCTGTTTTTGCCGGTTGCCGCCCCATTCCCATTTTTAGGGTTAAATTCCTTTCACACTTATTTTTTCCTTCCTTTTTTAATTATTTGATAAATGAAAAAAAAGAGAATTTTTGTATGGGTATTCGTAACTTGTATACCGTAAAATTACAGGTTTGAATTACGAAAATAATCTTTTTGCAAAAATTATAATAGGACATTGATGACCCTTCTTAAATTTCACAAAACGAAAAGACTTGTTTTTAAATTTGATTTAATTTATAATTAATTTTGGTATGGATTGATAACTTTATATCGTGGTCAAATCCATTTTACCAACCCTAATTATACTTTGTGACCCTATGATTACTTCATAGATCACCAATTTTGAACAAACAACAAAGTAAAGAGACCTGGGTCAAGCGGATTTTTGGGTCAACCCAATTTGACCCGAAATAAATTTATATAAATTAAATATTGAGTCATGTTGAATTAGGCTATGGACTAACATATAATGTTACTTGCCTTGCCCATCAAACATCACTCAGGACCCATTTTATATTTACATGTGGGCTTATTACACATCCACTTGTAGAGGAAAGTCGTACTGAGCCCATTTTCCAGAAAACATGGACTCGGTCTAACGGTAACATGTGCGATTGAAGTTGAATGGTCACTCAGCACAAAGTTAGGAGCCAAAACTCAAAACTCAAGCGTTGAAGGAGTCCAAAGTCCAAAGTCCAAATAAAGCTTCTAAGTTTCTAATCTTCAATGACACAACTTGAAAAGTGATTCCCACTGACATTGGTTGCCAACCTAAGCCAACGGTCAAATCGAAATACTGAAACATAGACCAAAGTTGTCTATGCTTTTCTAATGCTATGAAAACTGATCCTGATTCAGATTGAGTCTCGTATATTTGTGTAGATAAGATCGTATGAAATATGGTAAGTATAAGGTTATGGGCATAGATGACTTGATTCCGAGGTAAAAACTTTCTTTTAAAATTTTAAAAATTAAAAATTAAAAAAATCTTCTAATTTTTAATTATTTAAAAAATTATATTTTTAGATTTCAGTTACATATAAATATTATTTATAGACTAATCAAATATCACTGATGTGATAATCTAACTACTTATTCTAATAAATTGAAATTGACTTAAATTAATTACTTACGATAATTATAATAAATTATTAGCTTATATGAAGTCCAAGTTTAAGAATTAGGTCAGATCGTCGTGTAAGCAACATTTGATTAATTTATGTATGATATTTATGACGTGTGTTTTTTTGTTAGTTTTCAACCGAGGTTTAAGAAAAAGGGTTTTTATAAAAAAAATCTAGAATTTTAATATTTAAGCAAAATTTCTAATTTTTAAAACTATATATGATATTTATATATTGTTCTTTCAAATACTTTATAGAATTGAAATTAAATGATGTAACACATTACCAAGTCGGTCAATAACTTATTTTAGGTTTGACATTTTTATCTAATCAAATTCAGGTCAAATTGAAAGTTTAAAAAGTCCTCGAAACTTACATACCTTTTTAAATGTTATTATGTATATATTCAAAAACACAATTAATGTTCACAAGTTATCAATTCCCAATCACGTCACGAAAAACCAAAGGAATGTATACTTTTTAATCTTTAAAAAATTAGATTAAAAGTTTTTTTTTTGGTTTGAAACAGAGAAATTTGCAGCGCATTGGTAAATTTCTGGATTGATATAATAGTCTACAAATTATGTCAATCGGATACTCTGTACTAAACAAGCTCTATACGTCATGCTCGATCGAGAGAGTGTAGCTAAGGGAATCGAACACATGATTTTTTGGCTCCATACTCCTTCATTCTACCAACTCGACCACCCCTTAGAGGGCTCAAAAATTAAACCAATAAGAGATTAAGGTTTAAAAGGTTCAAACGATATTGGACAATCTTAAAACGGATTAAATATTGAATAAAATAAAGAATTTGAAATGTGATTGAAGAAATTGATTTTACTCATTGAAAAATTTAAAATTTAATTAAAAAAAGATTATTAAATAAAATTTTATTGATTTATTTTAATTTATTAAAATTAATTGATTAATTAGTTTTTAATAATAAAAGTTATTAAAGTAAATTGAACTGAAAATTTTAAAAATTTAAAAACAAAATTAAACGATTTAAAATTTTTAAGATTAAACCGACATGAAAACTTTTTTTAATAATTTATAATTTTAGGGGAAAAAAATTTTCAAGTTGAAATTAAAAGTTAACTTTAGCCATCCACTTGAAAAATACAATAAACAAAAAACATGCCAGATGCATGGAACGAGGCAAATAATCAAACATGCATGACGCGTGAAGAAAACGTCAAACCTCAACCATAAACATTAAATCAATATATATATATATATTCCCTTCATATTCAACTCGTCCTTGGTTGAACCAAATAGCTTTTCGTTTCATGGGCTCCGACGTTTGGGACGCCTTCTAGCTTCTCTCCTGTTTTCTTTGGGTCTCTTCTTGTCTGTCTTTGCTTTCCATCAAATAGGGATTTCGATTGTTTTCTTCGGAAGAAGAAGATGGGGAAGTACATGGAGATTTTGGATGCGGGGGTGAGGATAGCTACGAGGTTTCACTCCCATTGCCCACAAACGGCACGTTTGTATTATCACCCGCCGGCTTCTGATGACCACCACAACCGCCACCAGGAACACGGCTTCGTCGGCGGCGACGGCGGCAATCTTACCTCAGGAGGAGTCGGGTTTTACGGGGCAAAGGCAGCCGCAGGTCTGGACCCTAAAGAGTTCATTCTTTCGTGTGTTTGAATGATGTTCGGAGAAACAAAAAACGTGTGATTGTTGCGACCTATTTTGTGTGAAAAGAAGAGGAACCTTTTCTTTTCCACTCTTTTTTGTTTCAGGCAATTTGACTTATGATTATAACTATTAAAATTAAGAATTCAATTTTGTTATAATTCATATAATATTATTTTAGTTAAATACTCCATCTTATTTAAAATAAACGTCGTTTTAGAAGAATACTTTCTTATTAAGAAAGTTAATAAAATGTCTGATATGTCCTTATTAATTACATGTTAAAGTGTTTTGAAAATATAATCTGTGTAATTAAAATGTGAAAGAAATTAAAGGATAATTTTAGAAGTAAAATCATAAATATGCATAAAAAATCATAAACGACATTTATTTTGTATAATTAAAATCCCTCTAAAACGACACTTATTTTCAATAGGAGGGAGTATTATTTAAATTATAGTAATTCAGTGTTATTTTGTATATTTGAAAGCGATATTAACAGCAACTATAAGGTTACTTCTTTATGACTTATGATTGAAAGGTCACCGCTCCGAAAATTAATACATGAGTTGATTTCCGTCTCTTGGTTGGCTCCAGTGGTTCAAAAGAAATCAGGTTTAAATGTCCTAGACCCGTCAAAACAGATCTGATAGCCTTGAATTTGATTGGGCTTTGGATTTGGACTAGCTTCAACCCAAACCCAAGCTGAATTCGACACATTGCTATTTCTGGAAAAGCCTCTTTCTTTTAAATTTCTCAAACTATCTTCACATTGGTCTCCTGGCATGTAGTTTTTTTTTTGGGAACTTATAATTATGTTACTAATAAAACGGCCGGGAAAAAACCAAATCAAATGGACCAAGCTAACTCGAGTCAACAGACTCCCCCATTACACCCAACTTAGATAAAAACCTGGCTAAATTACATTAGAAGAATTGAGCTCAGAACAAAAAATATAAATCACAAATGGAGGAATATGAGTTCCTCAATTCGCAAAATCAGACTAGAACAAACTCCCTAGCTATGGCATGGGCTATGCTGTTCGCTGATCTTTTGACATGACAAACGTCAATTTCCCAAAGCTCGTGTAGAAGAGCTTTACAGTCTGATATAACCACCCCTGCTTAAGATAAATCCGAAACACTTCCTTTAAGAGCATTTACAAGTAGAAGACAATCTGATTCAATAGCGTTGCACCTTATGTTATTAAGTTTTATTCAGGTTAGAACTTCCTTCATAAAAAGTGCTTTTGAATTAAAAGAAGTCGTTTTTAATTGTCAATATCCCAATTCTTTCTCAACCTATAAATATTATATATACTATATAGTAAACTTAAACCATTTTTTATCCTACTTTGTGTTCATCCAAAGATTCCTAAGAAAACACTCGTGTTATACCAAAAATATTCTAAGATTGCATACATATATATAAGTCATAAATCACAATCTTCACTTTGATTAATATATTTAATATAGGTTAAATTGTAGCTAGGAATGTTTAACAACTTGATACATAAATCACATCCAAATGATTCTGGAACTTGTCCTTTGTAACGACTTTGTGAACATGTCCTGTAAAGTGTAAATCTTTTTGAACAGATACAATCAATTGAGTATGGTTATATATTTGAGAGTTCATAACAACTAATTTCAAAGATTATTATCTAATTTCTTTGATAACATTTGGTCGGGTCGGCCTAATGAGGCCCGGCCTGCCCGGCCTAAGGAGGCCCACCTCTAAGCTCAGGTACAAATAGCCTGATAGCGAGAGATCGTCTCCCATGCAAACACGATGATTCACGTCGAGACCTAAACCTAATGGCAACCTACCGCATATATAAGGTAATGTTCAACCACGGTAGAGGTATGAGCTACAAACCC
>JAOTAX010000178.1:2163-13191 GCA_025629825.1 Erythroxylum guanchezii | reverse complement strand
TTAATTATTATATAATTTTAAACCATATGAAACTTAAATGAAAATATATCTAACCAAATCTTTTATATGGATTATAACTTAAATAAAACTAATAAAAAATAAATATTAAAACATATAATTAAAAAGCTAAATAATATTATATAAATCCTAAAATAAATATTCAAGTTAAGTAAATAATTAGATGCATAATAAATTATGCATTTTATTGTAATAGGGAAGATGAGTTTGCAAGATAAATGTAAAGATGAGTTTGTGAGTATTGTGAAAATTATGCGTAAAACATAAGGACAAAAGGGACTAAAAAATAAGCTCATTAATTAATTTAAAAAATATACCTGAAAAAATAATTTGAGAGACTATTTTGAGAAGTTTTAAATTTGAGTTTTTTTTAAAAGGTATATTTTTTTTGTTAAAAAATTCATATCTATTAAAAAAATTACATTTTTATTTTATAATTAAACAGCTATTTTTAAAAAACAATTTTTGTGATAGAAAAAATTACTCTCAAAAGCTCGTCCACATAGGTGGTGGGTTCGGTAGAACCCCTATAAGGAGAATTTCAAAGAAATGAGTTCATTTTATTAAATAAAAGTGCCTCTCATCTATTGACATTAACATTTGTCATAGGAATTAATAAGGCTTTATTATACATCACACAACACATGCAAATTCTCAGTTTCTCTCGCGTTTCTTCTTCTTCTGCACGAACTCTTTGCACCAGAGAGGTTTACCCTCGACCATGAACTTGGCTTCCTTTTCCCCTTTCAAAATGCTCGCCGGAACATAAGACGCATCAAACACCACCTTCCCGAAGAGCGGTGGCATTTTCTCATCCGTCCTATTTTCCCAGTGAACGTACACTCTCTCAATGCAAGCCCCGAACTTCCTGCATATCCGTTAATTATATCTCATGTCAAAGAAGAAAATATCGTCTAATATAAGCATAAACATATAGAAGTTTCAACGTACTGGGTGAAAAAGTTGACAATTTGGCTTTCGTTGAGAGGGTATCCGTTTGAGAAGGTAAGGAACAAGCATCTGTCACTCTCGTTGGCTCTATCTTTCAGTGGATTCCACTCTTTGGCAAAAGGATTCAACTTGAATGGCACAGAGGGTCCACTAGATTCAGCAGTTTCACTTCCACCAACTTTGGAGCAAGAGGCTCGGACTATGTCCTCACCTTGTTGGTCTTCAAGTTTGATGTTTCTCTCCTCCAGCATACCCTTAAACATGACATAACAGACTCGTTTATAGAAGTTTGATATGCCCATTGAGACCTTATCTTTTTCGGATATAAGGGCATTCAGAGAATCGAAATTTGGAGCCAAGTTTTGAGTGGCACGCAAAGACGGCGCTGAATGGCCTTGGAGAGAAAACACAACACTCTCTGCTTCTTCTGTGACCTGAGCCAAGAACTCATGATCATCAACAGATGATATCACTTTGATGATATCACTAAACCCTTGTGATTCAAGCCACATCCAGAAGGCAATCACTTTCATGGCTAAAGCAGCTTCCGTTCCAGAGTCAATTATGCGACAGAACAGAGCCCTCGCCGCAACCTCAAGAACGGTACTGAAATAAGCCTCGAAGTTATCCATGCAAAACAAGTTAGAAAGCGAGAGAAACTGTGTGAGACTGTGGTGACCGAAGTTTTACTGTGTCCGCTTGAACTTTTTCGGCGGTTGCAGAATCTGTTCCTTTCCTTTTCTGTTCAAATGGAAGGAGGTTGGTGGAAGAAATGAGAGTATCATACGAGGTTTTTATAACGTTGGAGATTGAAAAGTTACGATGGTTCAAATAGGGCTTACAAGGAAATGTTTCTTTATAAGGAAGTTGATGCATGTTCAAGTTTTGTTTGTTCAGACCATGCAACTGTTATTTTTCCTTATTTTAGACACAATGACGTCGATATTCCGGTGACCCCAATTGCCGACGATTTCCAAATCCCATCTCCAATTTCCACTCAGCCAACACTGAACGTGAGATTAAAGAGAGAAAAGATCGTTCTACGCGTAAATGGGATGTTGAAGCAGTATTTTCGTGGGAGAGAAACATGTTTTCAGTCCATCGGAGGCAAAGAAATACGGAGAGAAGAGAAAGTGAGAGTAGCACTACTAAGAATTCTGTAATTTAACAACAGAAAACGCTTGTATTTTATCGGTAATATAAATTTTTGACGGAATAAAATGAAGAACAATTGAGAACAGTGAAAGTGTGAAGAATAATAGAATTTAATAAATTTGAACTTTTAAAATTTAAATCTTTCTTTTATTCGAATTAAAAAATTTCTTTTGATTGATATTATTATTTTTAATCCATTTTTTCTTTTTCATAATTGGTATCAATTAATTTTTATCATGCTTTTTTATTTTACTCGTTATCTTGCTAAATGAATATTTCTCCTTTTTAATTAATAAATTTGACTAAAAATAATGCTATTGAAAACAATTACAATTTATTATTTACTAATTATTGAGTATACAAACAATATTTATTGTGAGAGTAAATAAAGAGTCCTCTCATAGACCAAATCTAGATAGTAATAGTAAATACAGAAGAAAAAAGAAAACCTCACTAAAATCATCTCATAAATAGAAATAAAAATCTCAAGTATTACACACATTTGATTTAAACATAACTCGTAATTACATCACAAGAAAAGAAAATATAAAACAAAAGTAAAAAAAGGCTTCCAATTATTATAAAACTAGGATCAGATTATTTGTTTCATTTTTACTATTTTAATTCTATTCTGAATTATTTTATAAAACTAGGATCAGATTATCTGTTTCATTTTTACTATTCCAATTCTATTCCAAATTATCTTATCCATATATTTATGTAAATAAGATAAGATAGAATAATGTTGTAATAGCAAAATGCTACAGAACACACCTCTCGATAAAACCTGATAAACAACCATCTCTTAAAGCCTAACTAGGATGCCTTATTGATTCAAATTACTAATAACTACTTCCGATCACGGTAATTACGATTTCAACAAGCCACTTTAGCCACAGACACGAAGAAGATTTCAATTTCAACAGTTAAAGTGTCATTCATCAGGAAGCCCTTAGAGACTTGACGTACATCTTCGAGAGGCACGAACTTATGGCGTCCGTACACATGGACTCCGCGGTGGCATTGGTATGCCGGTGAGGAACTGCGACAAAACCAAAGGGTATGTCTGAGACAACTGTACGTACTGTACTATGAATAACTGTAAGCAACTCGTTTTTTAAGTGACTGAAGAGGTTTTACATGTTTCTTTGACACGTTGACTCTTGTCTTTGTTCAGCACTCGCAGCTCGTAGTTTACGAGTACCTTTTCTTGATCTGTAAGCTTCTCTGCTTCGACTAGATGTAGATAAACAGACAAGGAGTTGTCTTTTCCAGCTTGATTTCCTTTGGGATCCACTCGTAATCTCCTGAAATCAGCATGAAGATGTGATAAACTAAATAGTAAGGAAGTGGTAGTCAGACTGATACTACATGAAAATTTAAAACTTAATATTCAAACATCAACATATAAATCGTGTATATTTCGTTAATGCCCGTTAAGATCTTGAATATAATAATAACTACATTGATGAAGCGAATAGATCAATTATCTTGAGCGAAATTTGACATGATGTAGAAAGAGCTTTCAACAATCATGAGCTAGTTTCTCTTCTTTAACCTCCTTCTGCAGCAAGATTATAAGACTCTAAATTGTACTCTAGTTGTAATGTTATATGTTCATGAAAGTACATGTATGATAAGTGTTAAAATTGCGATATGATTGAGACTTGCATATGACTTGAATGTTGATTTAGTGGATCCTACTTAGTGAATTGAAATTAATTGATACTATTGGAGAATTGAGGTATTAAAATATATATTTGGATTAGAAAAAAGTCAAATGGTAAGATAAGTTGGTACATGAAAATGAAAATTGGAGTGACTAAGCTTATGAGTTAGTGACATTTGACATAGTTGATGAATTGATAAATGACATAGTTAAACAATTGATAAGTGGCAGCAATAAGTGAGAAACAAATGGCCCAATATATTGGTGAAATTTGGCAGCTCCAATATGGGACAAATGAAGAACATGCATAGTCACATATATTGTTACAATTTGCTGACACCTAGCCTTGGGTGAGGCAAGTTTCTGTTGGAGTAATTTCTGTTTTGCTCATTCTTAACTATCTTGCACTCTCTCCACTGAAACTCTTACTCCCTCTCAGCTTCTGGAATTTTGCTTGATTTTGGATCATCTTTACTTGAAATCTTTGTAAGTTACTGCATTAAGAAAGCTATTTTATACTACCTTTTATGTTGTTATCATCTTAGTGTTAAGATCATCTTACATTTATCTTGATTTTGACAGTGTGTTGGTTGCATGAAGGGCTGGATTACTTGGTTCTTTGAAGATGGAACTTGAAGTTAATCATGTAAGAGAATTATGAACTTGATAGCATGTTGTATAATGAATTATATGATGTTTGAAATAGATAGAATATGTATTGAATTGATGATGAATTGAGGTCTGAAACATGATAGTTGTTGTTAGCTTTTGCTTTGGATTTTTTATGCATGAAAGATCGTGGATTGTGAGATGTTTAATGAATGATTTTTGAATTGGTTTGGACATGAATTTGATGTGGAATTGAGGCACGAATAGGTGGAATTGATGAACTATAGTGAAGGGGTGTTGAAGGTGTATGAAGGGCTTAAGTTTTGGAAGCAGTTTGAAGGTTGTAGGTGAGTGAACCGATCTTGAGAATTATACGTCATATTCCCACAGTCGTAGAAAAGGGTTAGGAAGGTGAAAAACTTGGCTTTGTACAATTTTTGACACATATAAGGTTAGGGCATTTAGTAATAGTTTAATTGAACTTAATTGAGGTTAAAAATGAACCTAACTGATGTTAGATTAATTGAGTAATAGTTCACTTAGTTATGGATTGTTAATTGAGGTAATTACTTAAGGAATGTGTGGTTAGTGAATAATGTGTTTAATGTTGGAATTTATGGTGTGTTCAAGGATGAATGAATTCTTATGAATACAAATGTGTTTCAAAGGAGTTATGTGATGTGAATTAATTATGATTATTTAGGATTTGGGATTTGTGTAATTATATAAAATGTGTAAATACATAAGCTATTTAATGGTACAATATTTCATATGTTTATGCTCATAAGGTATGTTAAGTTTGTTTGGATGTGCATGTGTACATTCAATTTGAGAAAAAAGGGAATAAAGACATATGTTGCAAAACATCTTTTGTAAAAGATTTTGAAATCTGAAATGGTTTGTTTTAAAAATGCTAAGTTCTAGTTGTAGGTAAATAGGCATGCTTAAAAGGGTCTGCAGTTGCTCCTGTAATCAGAAACTAAGGTGTCTTCTGTAATCAGACACTGAGATGTCTTCTGTGCCAGACACTCTAGTGTCTTTTGTTTCAGATACCAATCATGGTATCCTCCGTTCTAGTCCCATTACCCACTTCTGTAAAAAGAATTAGCAGGCTAACATGTTTTCTATTTTGATACATGTTTAGTTTTGATATAAACAAGTTATGTTCTAATACAAAATAAGTTTTGTTTTGACAAAAGATAAGCTCTGATTTAATACAAAACAAGTTATGTTCTGATATAAGTCATATTTTGATTTGAAAGGATTATATCTTATTATGATATTCAATTCTGATACTTGTACATGTTGTTTTGATATTTATGAGTTTTGCTCTGATGCAAGAATGCTATATGTCTATATTCATCAAATTATGTTTTGAGGTATAACATTTGGATTACTCTATAATTTGAATAATTAAAGGTTGTATATGAATTGACATGATACGGTGCATGTGAATGCTAGATGACTGTTAGAAACAGTCGCCAGATTATATCTTATTTAATTATTCCCCACTAAGCTATATGCTTAGCATGTTGGTTTTGCCTCCGTGTAAGTTTTGATAAAAAGGTTTAAAGACTGAGATAAGGACTACTGCAGTGACCAAGAAGAATGTGATCTGTGTTTGAAAGTTGATTTGTTTTGAAAGATGTATATTTAAATTTTTGAGATGTATTTGACAATATGAGACAGTTGTATTTGATTTAATGGTTTGTAATCATCTTAATACATGTTGACTTTTGAATTTATGGTATGTGTTATGATAAGCACAATATGTATGATATGTTCTGTTATAAAATAACATTTAATGATATGTAAGATATGTTTGCTTGAGTTTATATAGATGCATGTAAGGAATGTTTAGTATGATTTGGATTGTTTTAGTTCTGTTTTGTGTAGTATTTGCATATCTCCCTAAGAGGTATGTGGGTGTTATAAAGATAGCTTGATGGATAACTATATATTTTATTTTGTCTATCCTCTGGAGTAGGGTAGAGAGAGATCTGGTTATAATTGTTAACATTAAATATTATATGTTTATCAGATATTAAATTAACGGTTAAGATTTAATATATTATTACATTAAAACCTAAATCAAATTTAATATAGGCTATAGAAAATATAAGTCATAACATCGAGTCATATTTCTTACATATATATATATATATATATATATATATATATGTCAATGTATAAATGTAACCGAAGACTCATTGGTTGTTCGCAAAAAAGTGTTTCCCATGTCGAACAATTTGTCATGTTCTGATAAATTGATCGATGCGAGTTGTGTGTGTATATATATATTATAAAGTTCTCTCAATATATATTTGATAAAATATGTAACTGTTTCATCAAATGTAATTTTAATAACTAAAATCAAGTAATGAAATCAAATCAATTGATATTAACCGATCCAACTTGTTTCCAATCGTTTTTTTTGCAAGTATATTAGGTTATTGCATTAATAATCCATATGAATATTAAACGAGGCAATAAAGTAACAATGGATCCAATATTCTAAGCTTGTCTAGCTCCTAAATAGAAAGAAAATGGTTAATCACAAAAAAATTCTCAAACTTTACTTAATTTTATAAAAATAACCCGAACTTTAGAAAGTAGTAATAAAATACTTAAACATTTATTTTTTTCAATTCTAACCTGAATTTTAAAAAGTGACAATAAAATAACCAAAATTTTGATTTTTTTAATTCTAGCCCGACTTTAGTATCTATGTTAAGTTTACTAACATGCTGGCCACATATTTTAAAAACTTTAATTATTAATGCTCGTCGGTTAAAACTAACATAACAAATGAAGATTAATAAAGCAACGATATTCTTAAAAGCGGAATCTGTAAATTAGTTTGAGCATTTTATTGTCACTTTTTAAAGTTCGAATTATAATTACAAAATTGATCAAATTTTGAGTTTTTTTTTTATAATTAATAAAAAAGAGGAATTAAAACGTTCACATTTGATCAAATTATTGGTATTCTTTATTGATTGAAATGCGCCTAAGCACTATCGTAAGTGACAAGTAGTAATGGCAGGAAACACAATCATACTACATATTTTTCAAGAAACAACGTTAGTCCCAGTAACGAAAAGGAGTTCAGCTTCAACAGTTAAAGTATCATTCACGACAAAGCCATTGAAGGCTTCACGAAGATCTTCCAATGGCATAAGCGTATGGGTGCCGAACGCGAGAAACTCTTTGAAAGTGTACCAGCGACTAACTACACAAGAAAACAAGAATAGCCAAATCAACATCGTTTAATTAGATAAAAGTATTATGTGATTCGATCATCTATTGTATAATTTTCGACTGATTTCACAATATAATAAATATCATTAAAACTATATTACATCATTTCGTGCTCACCCCCATGATTAGAAAAGTTTTTATTCACTTGTTGCTTATAATTCATGGTAAATTGTTATAATTTAAGTCTTTTATAGTTCAATATTATTAATATTGCAATGCATTGAAGACGACGAATCTTATAATTAATGTAAACATACTTAAACAACTAATAAGCTATGACTAAAAGTAATTAAGAAATTCATGGTGGGCAGAAGAAATTACAAGTTGCTCTGACATGCCGATCCTTGTTTTTGTGCAGTACTCGCAGCTCGAAATTCGCCCATAGTTTTTCAGTTGGTCCAAGCTTCTCTGCTTCTATTAATTGTAAATAGACAGACAGAGAATTTCCCTTTCCAGGACCATTTCCATTGGGATATAGTCGTATTCTCCTGAAAATATTATGGAAAGTTGACATTTTAGTCCCGGTCCAAAACCCGACTCGAAACTGATAAATATAACCAAGTTTATTATAATTGATGTTCAGGATTATATACACACCATTTTTTATTTTCTGAGGTAAATTCTTCAGATTCAAGAGTGGTGCAGACCAATTTCGAAAAATTCGGAATTTTCCATGTGAGAACACCATTTGATGGCTCCTTCACTGTGTGAATGGATTCAAGTATTCCGGATGGCTTGATAACCAAAACCTCAGCTCCAAAGACACAGGAATCATCGACAAGGTAACCATTACTAGCATCATTAAAAATGCCGATGGGAAGAAATTGATCGAAACCCCATACAGTTTTCATCTCATGAAATCGCTTCACTGTCGCATCTACACAACAATTTTCAGTCAGTGATCAGTAAATCAAATCCATGGCAAAAAGAGAGAGTGAGAAGTAGGATTGACAAATCCAATTCCAGTTCAATAAAACAAATCGTTTTGATCTCGATTGAAATCCGATTGAACCATATCTTTAAAGTGCTAGTCTTTGGTCCGACTTGTTATCATTCCTAACAAGAAGGAAGATGAGCGTATATACCTTGGACAGCCAAATACTTGTTCTCTATTTGGTTAAAGACAAACAATTTAAAGTCAACGTTGACCTCCCAAGCTTTGGGAAGAGAATCTGTGTCTTGTATGGCCAAGTAAAGGGAAATATGGTCCTTGCCATTTTCCGGAGGTGATGTCTTTCCGTTTGGATAGAGCAATAGTCCCCTGCAAGTGGTACAAGAAAAAAAGTAAAGAAAAGAACATACAAACCGTCCGTCGTTTTGGATAGAGCTATAGCCTCCTGCAAGTGATATAAGAAAGATATTCTTTATTATGGACCTAGTAATTGAACATGCTTGTGGGTCTTTATATTATATTCTGACCCAAAATTTATGGCATTAAATTTATTAATCATTTTTACTTATATGTTTTTTATTGATTTCATCTCTTTCTAATGTAAAATTTTCACTCTTGGTATCCTAACAAATTCAAATAGATAATTTAAAATATCGGTTGAATAATTAAATTATTTAAACTTTTCAGTACAATATTTAAGACTAAACTTGGCCATACAATATATTAATTAATTATTTACAGGCTTGAGAGGGAAAGAGGACAAACCATTTGTAACCCCCAGCTTCGAACATAAAAGATTCATATTTCTCATGTTTCTCGGCCAGTAAGGAAAATTGTTTTATCCTGACAGCGTAATCCTTTGGAGGAACGTCTCTCTCGGTTCTCATGATTCCTGGAAAAGGGAAAGCATGAAATTACCAAAAAAGAGAGTGAAACGCAAAAGCTGCTAAAGGACCTAGAGATTGAAAAGAACATACCGAGTTCTGTAATACTTACTATCTTTGCTCTGAGTCGCCATTGCAGGATATATGTTCTCTCAGTCTCAGGCCAACTTACCACACTTGGCTCAAGCACTTGTATTTGATGTACACGATTAGCTAAGCTATTCTATTTATATGCTTGATGAAATATAAGGAAACAAACAGTACATAAAACTATAAAAAGTCCAAGTATCCCATATTTAACGACTAAACAAAGACTTGAGAAAAGCAAATAATCGTTGTTAGCTTGGGTGGACTTTACACTTTTCTTTCAATAACGATGAAATCAGTAAACATTATGGTGGTGCTGATATATAGAATAAGATGGGATGCTTTGCTTGAGAAGTCGAATGGGATAGGTTGGGGGGGAAGGAAAGGGATTGTTTGTTTAACATGAGGAGAAGGAAGACGTGACGAGAAGGAAAGGGATTGTTTGCTTGACATGGAATTAAGTGATTCATTGAGTGAAGAGGGAAGAATTATTACGAATTTTGTTTGTGTGTGTATTGAATTTATGAACAGAAGAATTGGAACATCTTAATTAACGAACATGCTTGCCAGGCACCTTTTAGTTGTCTAGAGTTTCCTATCCTGAAACCCTGGATACTTAGTCTCTGCCCATCTAAAGCCATACCAACAAAGGATACGAGACTAAACTCCAAGTGAAATCCCCATTTTACCCTAATATCCCAATATTAGACAAAGGCCAGTTACGAAGAATGTGGAAATGCAAGTGGGCAGCTGTGTCAAATGTCCAACGATCCATTTGGTTAGGCTTCAGCAGGCGATCCGTCGACTTTAAAAGGTCCGGGCCACGGCAAATTCTTTCCCAGTCTCTCTCTTGACCTCATAAATTGGCCACAATCTCTCCCTTATTTCTCTTTCTAATTCTCTCGTTTAAACTTTGAAGGTTTTAGTCGTGCAATAAAGAGAATAATGGTAATCGTTAAAATATGCTTACTTGTGACTCTTCACCTTTATTTTTGCAACATATGTTGGTATTATTTAATGTTTTCCATCCAAAATTTTCTTGACATGTTTTATGAAAAATCGAAGGGGTCGTAGTTTCGCAAACTTTTCGATTTGTTTCTAGCAAACAAAAAAATCAGAACAATTAAAAGAAGAAAAAATAAATCAACACAAAAAATCTGGTAACACAGTTCGGCATATCTTGCTTACGTCTGCGAGGCTCTTACCCAACTTAATAACTTTTACCGAAGTACAATAGATTTACACAAGGCTTTACTGAGCCAACACTACTCAACTCTTAGGGGTGCTTGGTTGGGGGTAATGGAAAAAAATGTATGGAAATAGAATGAAAACTTATGTTTGGCATCAAACTATCATTGAAGGGGTAACATTTTCATTACCCACTTCTTGGCAATCCTTCATTCCCCTAGTAATTAAGAGGAATGGGAATCATTGATTTATTCTCCTCTTACAAGGGTTTTATGTAACTAATTAATAATATTTTAATTAATTACATTATATTT
>JAOTAX010000176.1:65078-78248 GCA_025629825.1 Erythroxylum guanchezii | reverse complement strand
CTATAAAATTAGTCGGCAGCAAATTAAAAATCGCTGATTCAATGTAAAGACAAACCAGACTGATTGGACAATACTCGTTCCAGGAATGTGAGAGGTCCATTTGCACTATTGTCGTCATCTGGACCTATCGATCCCACCATCAACCATTTCTCCAGATGGAAGCTAGTAGAGAATTTCAGATTCAGTTAAAACCATAAAGTGGTTCTTTTGTTTTGTTTTTTGAGCACAGTCTCGTGCTTTATAAATGCGACCAAAAGGGTCTTGCAATTTACACCACAAAATAAGGGAAAATGCATTGATAAGTCAATTTCTCTAAAGTTACAAATGTTTCCTCTCCTCCACGTCCCCCCTAAGCCCCTCTAGTGAGTTCCCGGTTGCTCTCTCTCAATTTGTTTTGTTTTTCTTTGCTAATCTATGTTTTCCATCGTTTTCTTCTTAATAGATTCATTGTACTCGCCATGTTTGAGTATGGCAAGATTTTAATAATTTTGTTTATAATGTAGATTACGGCTTCCAAGGCTTAAACCTCAACTTTTTGTTCTTAATATAGATTAAATAGAAGTTCCACAATGTTATCATGCTGTAATTTTGTTCCTCACATATACATGTGTAATAGTAGACACCTTTTTCTAACAATTGAAAGGAACTCTTGTTCATATGTTGTGTAAATGGGACCATACGAAGTCTGAGTTTATTATATTGCTTTGATGCACTAATACTTAGCTCAAAATTTTATCATCGTAAAATTAAAAGCTAATTAATTTGATGCACTAAATCTAGATTGGTAAGATGATCAGTCCAACCTGGTTACAGATGATTAAGTTAATGAGCACAAAATACTCAATAAAGGTAAACTAAATTTAGATCCTTGTGATTTGTGTAATTTACAATAGCAATTCTAAGAACAGTTTGAACTGAAAGTTACGTAAAATACTTTCGTAGTTCAATGAGACTAACTAAGATATTTAGCCTCCTAATTTCTCACCCCTTCTTGTAAAAGCTTGAGCCTCCTCATATATAACAGTGTGAGCCAAATGGGCGGACAAGCGTAATAGAGAATTAAGTGTTGAAGCATGGGGGAAGGAATGACAGGAATAGGACGACTGATTTAGTTCCAATAGCTAAGCAAGTAACAGAAGGAAATTTCAGGAAGGAAGAATTTGTTGATCTTTGCCCATTTAAAGAAGATAAATTGATGATCTTTAGAGTTCAGTGGGATTGGTCAAAAATTCAGGGCTTAAATCAAGAATAGAATAGTGTGAACCAGGCTCAACCAATCATAAGATGGAAGAAAGGACATCCAAGTCTCATGGTGCAACAGTGTAATTATGTAGTAGATTGTCATTTTTGCTATTAGCAGATAACATTACTAGTTCCTCAACTCTATGTTCAGGCCATGCTCATCGCTTTCAATCGTTAATACCCCACCAACTACTGTTTCCATTGAAGGGCTAAGTTATTGACTAGTAAATAAATAGATCCAGTAGAGGGGTTTTCTTCTGTAAGTACTATAATTACTCATTCGATAGATTTTTGTTTTTTGTTGATACAGACGAAGCTGTACTGTCAAGTTAGTACGCATAACACTAGAAGACAAACTTCTCTGGTCTGTTTAGAGTTTAGACAGAAAAATGAGGAGAGGAAAAGACTCGTCGAAAGCGAGTCCTAAGAATATGCGAAAGCTAGCCTAAGAGCGTTAGGCTTGAATTCTACATATAAGTAGGCCCAGCTCTCATGGTATTGTAAGTTGAAACTTGGGTTCAACAAAAAAAATAGAAAACAGTTGGGCCATGCTTGTAATGCATTATTCTCAAATCTAAAAATTGGTCATGTATGACATTTTATAACCGCTCTTCATGATATCCCAACTACTACTGTCTGGGGCATTTGTGGAGAGATATTTAGCTCAAAAGACACAAACCAGATAAAAAATAAAATAAAAAATTTGACCTTTGTGTAAATGACTGTAAGAAAACAAGACTAACTTTAGGGCTAATTAGCCACGTCTAGGATGGACTTTCATTTATTATATAAGTCTAGGCTTTTATATGACTAGAGGAGCAACTTCTACCAACAAAAAAGATGTTGGAGTGGTTTTTGAAGGTATGTATGGTAATTTTGGCTTGACTTTGCCTTAAGATAATAAGCCATATTCGATTTTATAGTGTTTTGAATCAAGTTCTGAGTTTGAGAAGCTGACCTAAAGTCTAATCATATAGCCCAAATTTCTTCCCTAACATGCAGTGCCGACCTTGGGCAGATGCCCTGCTGACTCCTGCCCAGGGCCCACTATGAAAAGGGGGCCCCAACCCTATGTTTTGATTTTCACAGCTGCAATATCACTAATCCACTATATTAGTCCTTTAAAGTCTCAAGATCAGTGGCTACGACACGTAAGCTCCTCTCCTGCGCTATTCGCCTATTCCCAAGGCAAAATGAGAAAGCCTCAAGGCTTAAACGTTACGTAGGCTACAGGTAGTAATAAATGATTTTAACGTTGGTGTATTTGATGTTTCAAAGAGTTAAACATTAGAAGAAGGGCAAGTTCCAAGATTGATTTAACGTAATAACGTTATAAGTTAACATTATAAGTTAATGTTGTGGACCTTAACCATGCTTGTAAATAGTCTTGAAATATTTAGATTTAATTAATTAATAGCATTACGAATCAAGAAAATCGATGAACTAGACAACACACATATGATGTATATTTAGCCTAGACACTTATTTTTCCTAGAATCATGTTCCTAACGTAGTAGAAAAAAATCCTAGTCGCTACTTTTGATTAAAAGAATTGAACGTCAACCTGTTTAATTTAGCGATTGATTGAACAAAATTACAAACTAGCTGTACACCTAACTGTAAAATCAAACAATCAAATAATGACCCAGAAAAATAATTAATTCTTGACTAATAAATAGATTGAAATAAAGAACAAAAGTCCTACAACATGCAAAGTTCAATAACTAGGATTCTGTAAACCAAGAAATAAAAGTTTAGTTACTCAATGTCATGATTTTCCTAACTATTTCGACTGTCACTGACGTTTGAACAATCGCTAGTGTTAGGACTGTCGCAAGCATCCTTCTCTATTTGCTATCTGCAGCAGCCTTCTTTCTTTCTTTGTTGTATCTTTCTAATGTAGCTTTCTATAATCTCTCCTTCCCGTCATTGTAGTTGATGGGACAATTTAATGACCACCTTCTTATCTCTCGTGTAAACTCTCTTCTTTCACTCTCACTTATGTAGCCTCCACTTACGCTTCTCTAAACCTCACCCACTATTGGTTTATTTCACGAATTAAAAAGGTCCCAGTACACGATTCACTCCCACATTAGCTACTCTTCATGCCACTCGCCCCTCCTCTCTTCTACCTAACTGCCGCTACCCTCACTATTCCTTTCTACTGTTGCGTGATGTGACGAATAATTGTCACACTCACTTTTAAACCTCCTACGTTGCCTTCTGCTTGTGCGTTTTTATCAAAACACATAACGCACAGCATTTTGGCTCTTGTGCCGTCACTGTGCATCGTCGTTCCTTCTCTCTGCGTTGTAGCTTGATGTGCCAAATTATTAAGATGGTCCGTGCACACTATACACTGCCTTTTAAAGCTCTTTGCTACGTTGTTTTCTGTATCTTTCCACCTGCTGCGTTTTATGCTTCTTATTGTTGCACGAGGCCATGTCTAATTAGGTTCAACATCTAGTTCAGCTCTTTTTGTCCCAAAATCGTTGCAGTTCTTTCTATTTAGTTCCAAAATACACCTTGATATAAAACAAGATTAATTCCCATTAAATATAACTTCAAACCTCAAGAATAAAGAAAATTAACACAAAAAAAGATAGAAAAGAAAGACAATAACAGTGAGGAAGAGAAGAAGGTAGGTGACTAGTTTCTTTGCACAACGAATAATTCCTAGAGCCCAACCTTCAATTCGTAGTGCAATGCAACCAACAGATGCGGCTCATAATGTCGATATGACAGTAGCTAGATGGTGGTATGATACAAGTTCATCATTCAATGCTTCTCAATTTTATTATTATCAACCTATGATGGATGCAATAGCCTCTACTTAAGAGGTAAAATTTTGAATTGTTATGTTTCTGAAATTAGGAGTTATTTGGCTGAAAAAAAGAGTGAATTGGGGTACTCATGCATGTTTAATCATGTGTAATGGTTAGACAAATAGGAGACAAGAGCCTATTATAAAGTTTTTGGTTTATTCTACAAATGACTCTATGTTTTTGAAATCTATTAATGCATTTAGCCTTATTAGAAATATTAAGACTTTGTTTGTGATATTTGATAAAGTTGTGAATAATGTAGGGTTGGAAAACATTATTCAGTTTATTAAAGACAATGATTCCGCTTATAAAGCAGTAAGAAAAAGGTTAGAGAATATATATAATTTATTTTTTTGGACTCCTTGTGTTACCTTGCATTGACCTAATGCTGAAAAATATAAGAGATCCTAGGTATTTTCCTGTTATTGATAAGACTATGCAAAAAGCTAAAAAGATGACAAAGTTCATTTACAATCGTACATGGGTATTGAATTTGATGAGAAAGGAATTTACCAATGGTAGGAATTTATGTCGTCCTGTTATGACAAGATTTGCAATAAATTTCTTATCACTTCAGTCTTTTGTTTCGATGAAGAAAGAGTTAAGACAAATGTTTACAAGTAATAAGTGGATTGTATCTCAACATGCTAGGTCTAATGCTGGAGTGGAGATTTCTAATATTATACTAAAAGATAAAGAATTTTGGTCTCAATATCAATTTGTTATCCGAGTTTGTGAGCTTTTAGTAAGGGTGCTTCATTTGGCTGATAATGAAGAAGAAAAGCCAACAATGAGATATATTTTTAATGTCATAGAGAAAGCAACGGAAGCAATCAAGACCAATCTGAAACATATGCTTTCTTTATACATACTATATCTTTCAATCATTAATGAGAAAAGAGAAAGACAATTTTCTTCTCTATTGTTTGCAGCTGGAGTATTTTCGAATCCTAGTATTTATTTTAGACTAGATTCTTACTAAGCAAGCTGAAGTTAATAGAGGAATACTTTTAACTATTACAACAATTGTTAGCATTGGCGTGATGCAAGATCTTTTAAGTTCACAAATGGAACTTTACAATTTGTCTTATGGGGACTTTGAAATGTCGATTGCTATTCGACAAAGAGGAAAACTTTTTCTAGGTATTAGTTATTTCCTTTTTCTTATTTGTTGACAAGTAATTATTACTTTATTTTTTTATAATGCTACTTTTGTTATCTTATGACTTACAGTTTCTTAGTGGGATCAATTCGAAAATAATGTTTCAGAATTGAAAAGATTTGAAATTCGAATTTTAAGTCAAGATGTAAGTGCAACAGAATGTGAATGAAACTAGAGCACACTTGAATTTATCCACTCAAAGAAAAGGAATAGACTGGAGCATCAGATGTTGAATGACTTGGTTTTTATTCATTACAATTTAAAGCTTCGGGAAAAATATGTTATTATCATTATTATCATTATTAATTTCGATATAATTATTATAATTTTCTAATAATTAAATTTAATTATTTACTAGGAGTTTTAATAGTACAAGTAGTTCAACTGACCCAATTTTCATTGATAATATTGATCTTTTGGCGGGTTAGGTTTCTAAAGAACTGAATTTGGTAGATGTCAATGACTTAGAAGATAATCTTGGATGGAAAAGCATTGACATGTCATTTAGTGCATTAAATTTGAATGATGATGATGGTGAAGCTCCTCTCAATGATAATAATTTTGTACCAAATGATAACTGGGGTCAATGCAGTTATAGCAGGTATCCTCCTATTGACGATTGAATTTCGCTCTAGTTTTTTGTTTTTTCTCTTCTTTTAATTTTACTTATATTTGGCGTTTATGTTAAATTCTATATATATAATGTAACTGTAAATGTTTTTGTAAATTGTAATAGTTAAGAATATTTATTGTTCTTTTTATTGGATATTTTGATGTAATTATTATTTAGTAAAATGATAAAATTGTGTTATTGTAATATTTTAAATACTTTGTATTATTCTTAATTTTATATTTGTATGATGATAATTATCTTTTTTATATTAATTATGGTTATTATTTATATGTGAAATATTTAAAAATTATTGTTATTTTATATTAATTATAATAATTATTTATTATTATAATTTTTGAAAATAAGGTTAATATAAACTTGAAAAATATATAGTATAATTGTATAATATACCAATATACTATTTTACAAATTTTAAAAATTTTAAAAACTATTTAATAAATTTAAAAAGTTACCTAAAATAATATTCAGTATTAACGGATATCAATATAATAGTATAACAAAATTTAATCTAATACTAAATTCAGCATAATATTCGCAACTTTGCTTGGCAGTTCTGTCGTTGCATTTACAGGCGGTGGAACTATGTCAAAAGCTCGAAAAAGACAAAAGATTGAAATCATCACTGGCTTGTGAAAGACGGAATCTGAATCAAGGAATCAAAGATTCAAGAGGTAAACCAAACACTAAATTACAGGGCCGTACCATAAGCTTCTCCTCGTAACTCATCAACAATTGGATACCCGTGCCCTTGTCTTGTCAACTATCCCTAGGCCTGTTGCATTGTCGTACAAGTTTAAGGTGGAAGAGGGGGGAAACCTTGCCATGACGGTCAATTTCTTTGCTGATTGTTTGTTAATGGTTTTAGCCAAGTACTTGTGTTTTTTCTTTTTTTTTTGTCCAAACAGATACTGATGAGTTAAACGAGGAACTGGGAAAGGGCTGCTCTCTTGTCTTTTAGTGGGTTTGTTGTGATCTGATGATAATAGAATATATCGTACATTCCAAATCATTATGAGAATCTTACAAGATCTACTCTTCGTCTTATTCAATAACTCAAAATTTTGAAGTTCAATAATATGTAATATAAATCTAAACTTTCATTGAACTCCGATATTACGCAACTTTATTTTTATTTAATAGAAAAAATATTTTTGATAAGCCTATATATAATGTATCATAAACATACTCAAATTATAAGTAGATGTGCATTCATATACAATAAAAATAAAATAAATCAATCAAATAAACATACAAAAGGTAATAAAAAAATTAAATACAAAAATAAGAAAATATAAATCAATAATAAAGTATTGAATAATCATAATATTAAAAAAAAAAGTATGGCAGCACAAAATAACGAATATATAGAACATGTTAAAACTTAACAATAAATGGCATTATCGTAAAATAAATATACCGACCAAAAAAGATTCACATAAGAGTAACTCCGACCAAAAAAATCTTGCATAGGAGTAATTCCGATCAGACTTGTCAATACATTAAATATGCTAAGTAGGAAACTAAGTAAATTAAACACTTTAGGAAGTAAATATTACTCAATAAATTCAAAGGACACAGTTTAGTGTAACTTACAAAAGTACAAATGTCCCATTTAAGGGAGATCTTTTACCGGTATTATAAGTACGTTAATGTTTCCTAATAAAGACTAAGTTCTCGGCAAGATTCATCAGAGGCAAGTATGGTAAGATCTTGACAGCTGAAAATTCTGCAAAGTTAAAGAACAGAAATTGTGGTTTCATCAGAACCTAACTTTGTTGCTTAGATTACGGCCTTCAGACAACTCAGTGCTGTAAATGCAATCTTGACGATATATAGTTTAACAATGCAGTTTGGCAAGTCAATTATCAAGTGCAATAGTTGGACATTTTGAGGCTTGATTTGCTTTAAAACTCTTATATTATTCTCAATTCCGCTAAAATTTCATTCCCTTGGTAGGAGGGATAAGAAATATGACTTCCGTTTTGAATTCATCGTTCCACGAAAAATCAAGCTCTTTCTTTTTTCTAATATATATTAAAATTTATGATGGAGATGAAATTGAAAAGCAAAGAAACAAGAAAAAAGGTGATAAGAAGAAGAACAAAAGCTACAGCATGACGCACACGCAGCTAGTGTGTACTGGGTTTGGATTCTGAAGGTTTTGTACTTTGAGAGGCGTGATTGCTGTCTATGTGGTTAATAACAGGAATCCAGAAACCACGTCCAAAGTGGGAATAAAGAAGAAACAAATCGAAGCAAAAGCCCACCCCCATTATTAGCCTTACACAACTCATTTTCACATGCTGCAGATGAAGTACACTGCCATTTGACTAGGTATCCATACTCAATTGTTGGATTTCAGAAACCATATATAAAGAGGAAATAGAGAGTAAATAAAAGAGCCAACTGGGTCCTCCACATTTCTCTTTTATGTCTAAGAGAGAGAGAGAGAATTGTTGTGTTTGAGCGTAGGAATTGGATGGGAGGATAGACAATGAATTAAGGAGCTCCTTTCAGTCCAATCCCGAGGGCTGAGAAGAGGCAAGAGCTGCCATATCATGCAATTAGGCGACACTTAGTCATTATAAGCTAATTCAATCAAATGTTAAGTTTGGCCAACTGCATGATTTGGGAGCAACTCCTTCCCCTTCTTTTCCCACCCATTGGACTGAAGGGAGCTCCAAGATTTTTACCGTTTCTCTCAATTATATATTGCATGGGCATTAACTATTTTTTTTTCTTCCTTCTACCTATGTTTCCTTCTTTATCAACGTTGTTTATTAATTATTTTCGACCTAAACATAGCTACACTTTTTGGAAGCTGATGTATTCATCAATCTAACTTTGTAGTTGTTTTCGTACGTTTACAGAAACCAATGCCAAGATATCGATCGTGAGTTAGGAAGGTTAACTGGGAGGTAAAGAATCAGTTCATAAGGCCATGAACTGGAGATCATCAAACCACGTCGGAGACATCAACTCACTGCAGGCGTATGCGGGCGTTTGCTATTTGTCCTCGTCGTTTTATTACAAGTTTCTAACAACAGCCTGCAGTTGCTGTCTTTCGTAGAAAGATGTTCTTACTGATGACACCTGTAAGACGGACAAATAAACTTCCGCTAAGACTGAGTGTTTTAGATCTGTAATTATGCACCGATTATTTCGTTGTAAAAAGAAAAGCTACCAATTCGAATCCAACTATCACAGAAAGATGCGTTCAAGTCAACAAGGACTTCTTAATTTTGGACTTCTTCTGTTTTTCTCCTTAGGATGGAACTATAAATCTACCAGCGGACGATCAGTTTTCCATTGCAAATCAATTCCAAATTGCTTTGCCCTTGCCCTTTCCACACAGTCATGGTCTCTCTCTGTTATTTCTCCAATTGCATTCATACCACAGAATATACATGTGGTAATCATATAACTTCACTTCTTCTCTCTGCAATGCTGAAAATTAAAGCTTGGAACTGGTAATTTAATTCATACTTTTACTTCAGTTCATACTTGTAATTTCAATTTTAAAGACATTGAACTCTCAATTAAACCAAGCCTTCACAAGATTAGAGAGAATCCTAATGTAGGACCACCTTATATTAGTCCATTACTGCATCTAATTAAGGATAAAACTGACTGTTATCCCAATGAATTAAAACTTGATTTTACGACTCAGTTGACAAACCTGGAAATGCTGACCAACTCTTTGTTCTGGAGCAATCAAAGTACGTAGAAGTTTAGAGTAAAATTGACAATTTTATTTGAGGAGAGGATAAGTTGACCAAAGCATTCTAAGAATTATATTTATGTTGCCTTGAGAAGATGATAGTTATTTTCTTTTAGTCTATTGGGATCCCAACAAGATCAAAAATCCTTTCAGTTTCCAATTAAGGCAAAAGTGCATTTTTAATATCAAATTTTAAGTTAAAATTTAATATTTTTATTGTTAAAAATTAATTTTGATATTTGTAAAATGTTTAAAATAAATTTTAAATAAATAAAATTTAGACAAATTTAAATTATATATCACATTAATACTAACATAGTGCAAATTTAATAATTTAATTGATAATGTAAGTCTCAAGATGTCATATGTATAATCATGCAATATATAATAAACCCTTTTATAAAAATTAAATTTTTTATCGTAATTTTTAATTTATAATTAAAGTTAACAAAATTTAGTTATTCTAAATAATATTACTTAACTATAATAATTTTAAATTTAATTAAAAATTGAATCTTAATTCTTAAAATCAAAATCTTAATCTCAAATTTGAAAATTGCTCTGTTTTTTAGAAATTAAACAATTTCATTAAAAGTTAGAGAAGATATACATCTGAATGACTATCCCTCGTGAATAGACCCACGTGTCTCACTAAATACAAGTAAAATAGCTGAAAAACGACAACGTTCAATAAAAGGCATCGTTAGACGATTAGGGTAAAATGAATTTTGCCTTCTCGAATCTTCGATCTTTTACTCAATTAAGGAGGATGATTTCGATGCTCGGATAGCGATGCTTGCGATGATCCATAGGACTCCTCTTCGCAGTTTTGCTCTCAGTAGCTACTTTCTTCAGGTAACCGATTTCATCTCAAATCCCCTTTAGGGATTAGGACATTTTAAGTGTCGCTAAGAAATTTCTTTGTTTTTGGAAGAGGGCGAAATTCGCTGAGGTCTCAACGCTTCTGTGACTAGCCAGAGGTTGAAGTCTTGACTTAAGTCAGTATTGTTTTCTGCTTTCTCACCTTACTCGATGCCTTCTTCAATCAAACACTATTGACAACTTGGGTTTGATTAATCTGGGTTTCATTCACCTGGGAACAAGGGCCTCGTAGACTAGCCAGAAAGCGGGGAGGACAACTCATCCACGAAGAAGGTACCAGATTTAAAGGTCTATAGAACTTCCTTTATGTTCCTTGATAACTCCATTGTTTAATCCATTATCCATTGCTGGCAGGGATATGGATGAAACATTGATCTTAATCTGTATTCAACTCAGAAAGAAAGGTGGAGATTCCAGGTGAGATTGTACTGATCATCTTCTCTATTTCCTTATAAACTGCGATGAGTAGTCTACTTGAATAGTCATAGGGACTGTTGTGAATTGTGAATGGGGTTTATTTTTGACTGTGGATTGAGTAACTAGTATATAGAAACGATATATCTGAACTAGCTATTGTTATATTCTCCAAGCTAGGGCCATTGTCCTACTATAGTGTAGGTTCAACTGATTGATGATCAGTTGCTCCCTTATGCTGACAGTAATGAGATCTAGTAGAGAGATTATCGAAGTAGATTGATATTTAAACCGTCTGTTATTCCTCTCTTTCTAAATAACATGAAAACAAGTAATCACCGAGATTAGGATAATAGCCCTATCAAACTTTGAAACGTTCAAGTTAGGTAGTTCCCGTATGATATCTGTGAGTTTGTCATAGTTGAAGTCAGGGACACATAGAGTGAAAATTTTTTTCTCATATTCCTCTAGAGAAAACACATTCAAAGAAGAGGTAATCCCTCTTTTCATCCTCTAGATTGCATAGGATACAAAGCTTAGAGGAGGATAGGAATTTCAACCTATCCAAGGTACTTAGCCTGTTAGGAATTTCAACCTATCCAAGGTACTTAGCCTGTCCCACATTGCTAGCCAGAGCTGAAAATTATCATTAGGTCTAAGGATCTTATTCTAGATCAAAGTGTCCCACCCTACTCAATTTATAAAACTTTCCCTCAACTTTCTGACTTCCTTAACCGTAATTACAAAAAACAGAAATACCCTTCCACAAATATGTATCTTTCTCCCCATGACTTGTAAATAGGGGAATATTCATAAATGAAGCCTTATCCGAGGAGAGAGTCCAATTCTCATTTTTTATTATTTCTTTGACCTTAGTGCCCTTAGGGAATCAATTTAATAATAAGTTTGCCATCTGGTTTTGTATTAAAGGACCATTCCCTGTCCAATTATCATACCAAAAAGAAAGTTTGTCTCTTGCCCCTATTTGGCATATAAGGTGCTGATACATCTCCTCTCTTATTTTAAGAAGTTAGTTAAAGAACCAGGTGTAGCTGATTTTAGGTTTTAGAGCCCCAAAATTCCTTCCTTTTAGTAAGTATGAATGAATCCATTTGATCCATATTGATTGGTTATCACTCAGGATTCTCCAAATCTTCTTGGACATAAGAATTCTATTTTTAGTAGAGATGGACTCCAGTCCTCATCCCCCTTCTTTTTTCAGTTGACAGATTGTCTTCCAATTTACTTTGGCTATTCCTTTCACTCCATTCATTTTCCCTCATAGAAACTACTTCATCAGTTTTTCTATTGTTTTTATCAGACCTTTTGAAAGAAAAATGTATGAACACCAGAAGAATTCATAGACACAATTGCCGACTTCAGCAGCTGAAGTTTCCCACCATAGAAAAGTGCTCTATTAGTCCATAACCCCAAAATTTTCTAGATTTTTTCTATCAAAGGAATACATTCACAGAATCTTAGCCTCTTTGATGAGATAGGAATCTCCAGCTAGTAGGGGGAACTTTAGTTTCCATACCCGTAGCTTGTGCTAAAGTATTTGAGATATGAGAAGCACTTTTGGAGAGTATAATAAAGCTCTTGAGCTGATTGACACTTAAGCCCGACATTTCCTTAAATAACTTGAGAGTTTCCATCAGAAGAGAAACTAAGTGAACATTTGCTGTGCTTAGGAGAATAAGGTCATCCGTAAAACATAAACTAGTTAGAAAACCATTCTTACATTTGGAGTGAAATCTGAACTTAGGATCAGTTGAAGTTTTATGCTTCAGTAGCTGGGTGAGGACTTCCATATAAATTTGGAATAGGTAGGGGGAGAGGGGATCCCCTTGCCTAAGTCCTTTCTTTCCTTTAAACACTTATGTGGGGCACCCATTAATCTATATCCATAGGACACAGTAGAAATGCATTGCTTAATCCACTTGATGAATATTCACACTATCAAAAGCTTTCTGTAAATCCACTTTTATAATGTAACTCTGAGGGCTTCTCCTGTAGTTATACCCTTTAAAAAGCTCCTGAATGATAAGAATATTATCCCCTATATCTCTGTCTGTCATAAAATCTCCCTGATTCTCACTGATGAGATATTTTAGAACCTCCTTTAGCCTATTTACCAAAATCTTTGCAATAATTTTGTAGAGGACATTAGTACACGGAATAGGCCTGTAGTCACTCCAAGTTCCCAGATTGGAGTTTTTAGGGACTAGGCATAGAAAAGTCTTGTTTATTTCTTTCAGTAAAACTCCTTTTAGGAAAAACTCCTATACTG
>JAOTAX010000176.1:29631-43932 GCA_025629825.1 Erythroxylum guanchezii | reverse complement strand
ATGAAATGAAAATGGAAAAAGTTTTAGTTTTAAAAAGTTGTGATTTTTATATTGATGTTTTATTATTATGATGCCATATGGAGTATAGTAGTGATTGGTCGTAGTTCTTTTCTTGTCGTAGGATATGTATCGGTACGACCTATGGGCATCCTGGTGTATACCCTACGGTAAGGGGGCGCTACACTCTTTTTTTAACTAAATAAAGAAGAACCTTCTTATAATAATCTTTTATCAGTAAAGAGAAACCCTTGTATGTAACAAACAGAAAATAATGAGTAGATATTCAACAAACTGAGACAGTTCTGGTGTGTAAGGAGAAACTGGATAATAAGGAGAATCTAAATGAAGCACAAGGGAAAGGGGAGATGGCAAACTAAGAACAAGAAAAGGGAGAAGAGGTAAAAGCAAGCAGGATACTAGATAACACAAAAAATGAGGAAATCATAAAGCAACAAAGCGAAACAAAACATAACAAAAAGGAGACGCAACTATCTAGAAAGGAGGTGTTGAAAGTAATTCAAGACGAAGGGGGAGGTAAAGACTAGGAGAAAGAACAAGGCATTAGAACACCTATATGGGAGAGAGGGGAAACTTCAAGATTAAGTTAAAGACAACAGAAACCCCACATTGAGAAGGTAGGAAAACTAGGAAAAACAAATTGAGAAAAAAGAAGAAATGATGAGGGGAATTATATGAAATATAAGGGGTTTAAACAACTTGATATAATGGATCATATGAGGAATAGCAAGGCAGATTTTGATGGTCAGTTGGAGACCAAATTAAAGGAAGAGAACTTGGGAAAGCGTTGGTGGTTTTTGGTAAAGAATGGAAAACAGTAACAAATCATTCTAGCCACCTAAATAGGAGAGTGGTAATTTGCTATAATTCGTCTAAGGTTGAAGTGATCAACTGGAAATGCACTAATTAAATGATTCATGAAGAGATTAGCGTAAAGGACAACACAAGATTAGACATCTTAGTAATATATGTTACCAATTGCAGATTCCAAAGAAAACCCTTATGGGACAAAATTATCAAAATTAACATAAATATGATGGCATATTGGGTAGTGGTGGGTGATTTCAACTGTACTCTTTATCCAAATGAAGTTAGGGGTGGTAAGAAATGGTCTTAGCAGAAAGGAACCAAATTGCAGAGATTGGTTGGTCTAACTGGGTTTACAGATTTGAAGGGAACATGGCATTTGCACACACGGAGCAATAAAAGAACATAGGGAATGATTTCTTATTAAAAACCTTGATCGTTGTATGGTGAATGACAAGTGGCTGCAACAATTCCCACTGAGTATGGTCAATTATGATGATCTAATTGTGTCAGATCACTGCCCTATACTGGTTCAGATAGCAAGCCAGGATGTAACTAGAAGAAGCCCTTTCAAGGTGTTTAATCTTTTGATAAGGCTGCTAGAATTCAGAACAATTGTGAGTGAGGGACTAAAAATAAGGTTGAATGGTACTAAGGCTTACCAATTAACAATTAAGCTAAAGGAAGTCAATGAGAGGCTAAAAGCTCTAAGTAAACAGTACCCAATCACAAATCAAAAGGAGAAGCAAGATGCTTTAAAGATACTTCAGAAATGCCAAAGACGAATAATGCTAAAACCTGAAGATTTGAGACTAAACATGAGGAAGCAAAACTGATAAGAAAGCATAATGATGCATTGTGAAATTATGAAGAGTTGAAAAGACAAAAGTCTAGGATGCTGTGGCTAAAAGATAGGGAGAGATGTACCAAATACTATATGAGATAATGCTAATTTAAATATAGCATCAAGGGCAACTGAAATGGGAGTGAAGAAAGACATCATACCATGTAGATGATTGAAATCTGTCAGCAGATGATTGAAAGCCAATAATGGAGAGGTTCCATAAAAAGTTAGTCACTGGTACAATAAATTCCTCATCTATGAAGGGAGACTACAGATTATTGATTAACTTATTTTTTCTTAGTCAATATTATAATAATCGCAAGTGCACGACGTAGCTATAACTAGTACTGACAAGTATGGGTCGATCCTACAAAGACGATGAATACTAGTAATTGCCCTTCTTCTATTATCTAGCATTATGATTAATTTTAGATTTTTAATAAAAAGAAACTAAAACTAAGAAAATAAAATAGGAAATGATAATAAATGCAAAGATAGTGGGATTCACTTAGAAAAATATCATTATCAGAAATTAGTTTCTAGGTTCAAATCCCCTTAAACCCTTAAAAGGTTGATCTTTTATCATGCAATTGTTTTGTTGATGTATTGGACCGTGGAGATTCCAATGATGTGCTAATAGATGACCTTGAGTCTATTAACAACTAATCCTAGGGTTTTCAACTGAATTACTCAGGTTAAAGTTTATAGGATTGCTTTACTGATTTATGAATCCCTCTACTAGGTTTGACCTAATTCGAAAGTTTTGTGTCATCCTATCTCTAAGGTTACAATTATATCCTTCCAATTACAGTAGATTTATTGAAACCTATTATTTCTCAATCTCTACGTATGAAATTAAATTATGATATAATATTTGCGAATGTATTATAACATAAATAAAACATGTAATTAGATCACAATAATCAATCAAACCAATTGCATTAATAAAAGAATCAAATCATATCAAAGTATTGACATAAGGTTCATCTAACCGAAATACTAATAGGTTGTTTAGTTACATATAATCGAACAAGAAATCAAGCATACATTGAAAGAAAAACGAATTGAAAACAATGGATTCATAATTCTAAATCTCCATTATTGTCTTCTATCAAGTATTCTTGCGATGTAGAGGGTTAATCTTGTGTTTCAATAGATCTGTCGATGATTTCTTCGTGTTTTCCACTTCTTTGGACCAAAACTACCCCTTAAGAATGAACTCCATGTCTAGAACTACCTCCTCATGTCTGCTCCTCCTTTAAGTCTTTGTTCACATCTTTATATTTAGAATTATAGGGTGTTGGCTAATGCACGATCTTATGCACGGCCATGCCTCAGACCACGCATCACCAAATTGTCTAAAATTCACGAAATTGCATAGCCTGAGAGTTTTGCTAGGGCAGATACATGACAATGCATCCCTTTTGTGTGTCGAATCTTAGTTTTATGTCGTGTTTTCATCTAAATTCTTCTCCTTAAGTCAATAAAGGCAATTATAATCTGTATGCACATTTGGAACAAATTAAGTACTAAATATACAACAAAAGTATATAATATTAAGCAAAATACATCAAATATGGGTGTAAAAATATAGTCAAATATGCATCTATTAAACATCCCCACACTTAATTTTTTGTTTGTCCTTAAGCAAACCATAATCAAAATTATAAATCTTACAACATCAATCCTTCATCAATTTCAATTTTTCCATTCATACTATACATTATCATATCATAATGAATCAAATTAACATACAATTAAAGTCTAGTTATCCTAAAATTAACTTCCTAAACAATATTGATAGCAATCATATCAATATGCGTGTTGAAATCAAAAGCATATATCTTTACACCCTCACCGAGATTTCAGTTAATGCACTCAAGTGTTTAGAGTGAAAAGCATTAAAACTCTCAATTAGCGCATAATAGAACTCTTAACATAAGCATGCAATAAGATTACATCTCCATCACTTATACATAAACTATAAACAAAAATTAAAAGGTCTTTACACAGGTTGTAATGGGGTCTAGGTACGGTATGGTTGAGATATAAAAAAGGTTAAATTGAAGGAAATTTACTAAAGAGAAATTACAAGACTTGTTTACAAACATTTAGGTCCTTTCACTGTAAATCCATTGGTACTATATACTTATACTTTTCTCTTCTTTTTTATTTATACTTGATTTTTTTGTTTTTGTTTTTTTTGTTTTTCAATCACAATATTCAATACCATAATAATAAACATACTGGACCTTTCAAAAATTCAAGTCTCAATAAGTAAACGATGTAAATAACCTTCAAGGTTCAAAACAATAAAAAGGTCTTCAACGAAAAATAGGATAAAGGTTAATATATGGGTTTAATCAATGAAAAAGGTTAAGGCTCAACTTGGTTATTCCTAAAGGTAAATTTTAGGGTATGGTAATTTTCAAAGAAATAGGCTAAATCAAGTTGGTGAATCTATGTTTGTTAAGACTTGAATTTTTGAAAGGTCCATGCTTGGTGAGTTTATGCCTTCATCATATCAATGCTTTTAATTTAACAAATAGGCTTCAATATGCATAATAAAAGCAAATTCTAGAATCATTCTACCATGCAATGATAATACACATATGAAAGGATAACAAGAGCTTTAAAGTTTTTTGAAAATTTGCTCTTTAAGCTCACAAACTCACCCAAAAAATAGGTATATATGTGTATAAGTAATATGCAAATTTCATTTAACTTGAATATTTCAATGATTACGAAAAATATGACTTAGAAAACTAATTTTATTATATCCCTTTACACACCAATTCAATCAATATCCAATAAGAAAATATAGATTCATGAACAGGTTTCAACCAATTCAAGATATTAGTTCATAAAATTTATAATCAAGATTATAATAAGCTTAAAGAAAATTGTTAAAATCATTAACCCTTCCTCACACTTAAAGTCGTACATTGTCCTCAATGAACATAATATAGTCATGTATAATGAGTGAGAGGGTTGAGTTGATACTTTCTTGAATTTGATGATTTCTAATTTGGATACATACAATATGAGACTAACATCCTTACAAAATATAAAAGAAAAGGATAAAATAAAACAAAAGAAATAACATAACAAAAAAAATGAAATCCTATACTATCACAAAAGCAAACACAAGATAATATCAAAATTGAAATAAAATTAACACTAACTTATAGGTAACCTCCCATGCAACGCTTCTTTAATGTTGGTAGCTCGACGTAACCTACATGTTTATCCTGGATCTATGATCAGCAGCTTGCTTTCACCCTCTTCTCCACAAAGCGGTTTCATATCCTGTAATAAGCCACATGTTGTAGGATGATTAAAAGGACATAATGAATTAAATTAGTACGACCAATTAACTACATTAATGCCCTTTTCAATGACAAACTGATAATAAAATGAGTGATAATGAAACTCCCTGAATCATCAACTAACTCGAGTAATTTGTCTTCGAGAAAGTGGGAACCCTCCGTATATAAGGTCACTATTAACACCTCATCAGTAGTTTCCTTATTTGGTTCCTCCTCTAGTTCTTCTTCATCCACCTCTGTCCACTCTTCTTCTTCTTTTTTCTTGGACAGAGATTTCTGGCTCATCTTCTTTGATTACCTTCTGCCACTCCTTTATTTTTTTTCTTGGATGGAGACTTCTTCTTCTTCTTCTATATCTGCTGCCTCATATCATCCTCCTCCTCTATAATAGTAGTAGTTACCTCCTCATTTTCTTACAATGCTTCTTCATCTATGAAGCCAACCTTCTTCTTTTCTTCACTCTGATGCATTAATAAGCTAAAATAATATTCTGCGTTATGCTCAAGACATTTAGATGAAGAAATTCTTTCTTCGAATTCGCGTTTGTTGGCTTTAAGTTCGACAAGGTATTCTATTAATTTATCTTTGATATTTTCTTTTTCTTCTGGAAGCTCATTTTGGAATGTCCCTTCATTTATGAAACCAACCTTGATCTTTTCTTTACTCCCGAATTCACCTCAATTAGCTTTCATTTTAGCAAGGGTTTCCATTAATTTATCTCTAAGACTTGCTTCCTCTTCCTCTTCTTCTTCTACCAGGAGCTCTTTTTCTCTACTAAGGGTGATTACCTTTTGATCAATAGCATCAGTTTTAGTAGAATTGGGTAAATTCCCTTACATCTCGTTAGATACTATATCCATTAGTTAGTCCATTCTATTCACCAAATTTTGTATATGAGTCTCTATTTCTTGATGCCTTATGATTGATTCTTGAATGAAATCAGTCATCATATCTTCCTAAGTTAGTTTATTAACTGAAGGTGTTTGGTGTTGTGGGTATTTGGTTGGAGTGCAAGCATTCCTTCCATAGGCGTAAGAGTTGCTCCACTCTAAATTATAGTTACTCGTATGATGCACCTTAAGGTTGATTGAACACGTTCGGTCACTACCACATATAGGTTGGTACTCAACATTCATGAATGTAGTGGTAAACATCGATTGTGCCACTGAAAACATGTGATGAAACCTCTCTCTCCCATATGGTGATGTGATAGTTTGTTAAGACATATTCTGGCTCCCATAAAAGTATTGTCCACCCCATCCTTCCATTGTAGCTGCAACTATAACAATGAATCGTAAATTCCTATAATAAGCCACATACTCAAGATCAAGTAGAGAAATTCAAAATATAATTAAATTAATAAGCCACAAATAAAATACACTACAATAAAAATAAATAAAATAAAATAAATACAAAAAAAAATTAAAATAAAAACAAAGATAAAACAAAATAAAATGAAAATGACTATAGTAATAGCATTCAGGCTTTCCAAATATCTCTGTCCCCGAAAACGGTGCCAAAAACATGATTGACTTATTTTATGTTAGTCAATATTGTAATAATCAGAAGTGCATAGCGTAACTATAGCTAGTACCGACAAGTACGCGCCGATCCTACGAAGACGGTGAATACTAATAATTACCCTTCCTCTATTATCTAGCCTAATGATTAATTTTATATTTTTAATAAAAAGAAACTAAAAACTAAGCAAATAAAATAGAATAGGAAATGATAATGAATGCAAAGATAGTAGAATTCACTTAGAAAACTATCATTATCATAAATTACTATCTAATTTCAAATCCCCCAAAACCCTTAACATGTTGATCTTTTATCATGCAATTATTTTGTTGATGTATTGGACCGTGGAGACTACTATGGTGTGCTAATAGCTGACCTTGAGTCTATTAACAACTAATCATAAGGTTTTCAATCAAATTACTCAGGTTAAAGTTTATAGGATTGATTTACCGATTTATGAATCCCTCTATTAGGTTTAACCCTAATATGAAAGATTTATATCATCCTATCTCTAAGGTTGTAATTAACTCCTTCTAATTACGATATATCTATACAAAACTAGGATTTCACAATCTCTACGTATGAAATCAAATTATGATCTAATATTCCCAAGTTTATTAGAGCATAAATAAAACATGTAATTAGATCATAATAATCAATCAAACCAATTGCATTTTAAAAGAATCAAATCATATCAAAATATTAACATGTGGTTCATAGGGCGTTTAGTTACATAAAATCAAACACGAAATTAAGCATAGACTGAAAGAAAAAGGAATTGAAAACAATGGGTTCATAATTCTAAATCTCCTTTATTGTCTTCTATTGAGTATTCTTGTGATGTAGAGGGTTAATCTTGCATTTCGATGGATTTATTGATGATTTCTTCGAGTTTTCGACTTATTTAAACCAAAACTGCCCCTTAAGAACAAATTCCACTTTTGGAATCGCCTCCTTATGTCTGCTTCTCCTTCAAGTATCCATTCATGTCTTTATATTTAGAATTATAGGGTTTTGGCTAATGCACGATTTTGTGTATGGCTCTGAATCAGAATATGCATCACCGAATTCTCTAAAAATCATGAACTACATGGCTTGGGAGATGTGCACGAGCAAATGCATGACCATGCATCCCTTATGTGCGTTGAATCTTAGTTTTATGTCATGTTTTCATCCAAATTCTTCTCCTTTAAGTCTATAAAGGCAATTGCAATCTGTATACACACTTGGAGCAAATTAAGTACCAAATATACAACAAAAGTATAGACTATCAAGCAAAATACATCAAATATGGGTTTTAAAAAATACTCAAATATGCATCTATAAATTGTTCAAACAACACTGAACTATCTGGTAAGTTACTAGATCAGCCACATGTCACTCCCAAAGAGCATTCTAAAGGAGATAGATAAAAAGTTGAAGGGACTTCATATGGAATGAACCCAACTCCAGTAGAAGGAAAACTAAAGTAAGTTGGGAAGTGTTATGTCAACTGAAGAAGCAAGGGAGGCTAGGAATTTGCTCAAATAGACTACAGAGTAAAATCAATTTAGCAAAGAACATGTGGTGGATATGTAGTAACAAAGAAGAATTTTGGGTAAAGTGGGTGCACAAAGTATACATACGAGGTAACAGCTTATAGAGGTTGAAAATAAAACATAACATGACATGGCACCTAAAATAGACCTTGGAGACTTGAGAGTGGATGCAAGAGTTGATTGTGAGCAGAATGGGTGATGAGGAAAACACATTTTTCTAGTTTGATAACTGGCATCAAAAAGGACCATTGCATAGAGTACAGAAGCTGCAACATCTTAAACAAATGATCAGCCCAAGCATTAAAGTTTGTAGTTTCATCAACAATAATTAGTGGAAGTGGCCATTTCACAGCAACAGAGGAGTATAACTTCTAATGAATAATCTCCCAATGATTCAAACAGTAAGGAATGATGAAATAGTCTGGACAGTAAGCAGTAATAAGGTCTTCAACACAAAATCCTACAGGAAGCATCTATAGGAAATGCCAACAAGAAGAGTGAAGTGGAGTAACATGGTCTGGGAAGCCGACATCCTACCTGCACAAGTGGTAATCCTCTGTCTAGGAGTTATAGGGAAGATGGATACAAAAGACAAAATGAAGATCAATATTGAGAATTCAAAGTATGAATTATACAAATCTGTGAGAGAAACAGTGGACCATCTGTTAGTAAACTATAGGTATACGAAACCAATATGGGGAAGGATATAAGCTAGATTGGGTGTCCGATTACCAGCTTAACAATGGGATGAACTGGTAGTCTGAGTCACCAAATTGAATATGGCCAGAAGTGTCGAATGTAAAGCTTTAAAAATATGCTTTGTGACGGTGCTGTATTTTATATGGCAGGAGAGGAATATAAGTGTTTTCAGAGGGGAAGTAAGAGAGATGAAATAAGTCTACTAGAAAATAATTCTACATAGCCAACTCTCGATGCTTGCAAGAGGAGTAACAAATAACCTCTCCCCAAACATCAAAACAATATGGGACTTTTAATGAGCGTGTTATAAGAGAAAATTGGATAATTGTATTTTTCTTAGTTTTTAGTTAAGAAGATGTCCTTTGATCCTCTTGTAGTCTACATCTAAATTTTAACCTATAATGGATGTTTGTTTTTTATATTTAATATAAACTCGTTAATTTTCAAAAAAAAGTTAAATTAATATCACTATTACACAAGTTAGGATTGGATGTTACCTCCTTATCATCTATAGCAGTAAATCATATATGAGCTATCTCTTTTTCTGAGTGCTTACTTTTGGATTCACTTATTTCATCTTAAGTTGATGCTTTAAGTACTTTCTTCTTGTCCTTTTTTTCCTTCTATAACTTCTCATTATATTTAAGGATATTGTGAATTTATATGGTCAGGTTTTTCATTCAAAGTAAGTAATATTGGAGGATTTATGTTTTAAATCATTTTCACTTTTTTTGAAGTCCTTTCTTTGGGAGAATCTCTTCTTTAATGATCTTTGGGAGAATCTCTTCTTCAATAACTTTTGGAATTTTCTAGTGATTAAACTAATGCCTTTTTCATAACTTTCACTAGTTGATGTCTCTTGCTCTTTACTTGATTCTTACTTTGAGGCTTTAAACTCTAAGTTCTTTTTCTTTAGGGGCATCATTTCTTCTTGGACTCTTGGAGCCTCATTTCGTATGCGAGGAGAGATCCAATAAGTTCTTCCTATGGTAGTGTTGTTAGATCATTGGCTTCTTTCATAGGTATCATGTTTTCTTCCCACGTCTTTAGAAGTAACTTAAGCAACTTTCTTTCCATTTCAACATTAGTATAAGTCTTTCCAAGACTTTTGAGAGCATTAATAATATTAATAAATCTAATATACATGCTAGATATGCTTTCATTATGCTTCACTTGAAACAATTCAAGTTAATGTGTTAGAATATGAGATACAAGAAAGATTATAAGTAAATTTATAGACCTGTTGTTCCTTTATCTTCCTTGGTCTTAGTCTTTTTATTGACATAAATTTATTTGGTCTCTATAAATAGCTTCTTAACTTCATTTTATGTTTTTTTTGGTAAAACAGTAATTTAAATAAAACAACAAAGAGTTATGTACAAATCAAAAGATTGCCTATGATGTAAATCTCTTTCCAATACCAAAA
Organism: Erythroxylum guanchezii; assembly: GCA_025629825.1. Lineage (NCBI taxonomy): Eukaryota > Viridiplantae > Streptophyta > Magnoliopsida > Malpighiales > Erythroxylaceae > Erythroxylum > Erythroxylum guanchezii. The sequence goes on along the minus strand of JAOTAX010000176.1, from coordinate 33,750 downwards.
GAATAGCCTTACCTAAGAACACGAGGAACTCTACAAAAATTGTTCCTTATGAACACAACAAACCACAACAATCAGCCTATACATATCTACCAACCAAGATGACCTTGTAGAAAAGGCACATCTTACTAGCAACACAAACATTTATAGACTAACATTATAAATCAGTAAAGTAAAATAGTCAAGCATTTTCCTATACAACACCAGAACTTCGAGTCAGCACTTCATAAGTTGAAGCTTCATAATTGTGTTCTTCTATTTTGCTGAACAGGGTGGGATCTTCTTTGCTTAGGATACTGATGATGATGAGGAAGAGCCCTTTCCCCCTGCTTCTTGCATCCATCTTGTCCTTGAGATCTCCATCATATGATTGTATAACTCTCACCCAACCTTCCTTGGCGAAACCCGTAAGGGTACTTCTGCTTCTTGCATAACTCTCACCCAACCTTCCTTGGTGAAACCCGTAAGGTACTTCTGATTCTTTAAGAAACCAACAAAGGAGCAGGGGATGTTAATAAGTGGAATTGGAATAACCTGAAAAACAAACCATTAGAGAAAATAATCCTTACCAATAGTTACCTTCCCTTAGTGTTTGAGTTGAGAAGTTTCATAACTTGGAAGACCACTCTAGTGTTTATGTTCCTAACTTCCAAGGGTTTATCTTTGAATGTTTGGTGGTTTCTTTTAGACCAGGGGTTATACACAGTCACAGAGAGGAGAATGATAAGAAGGTTGAGGTCAATATTTGTGTAGTTTGAAATATGTTGCTTTCTTTTAAGAAATCAAAGAGTAAATAGTTAATACTTTGTTATCACCAAAACATAGATTGTAACCTCAATTGGTTCAATAAACAACAGTATCAAAATATAACAAGTTTAAATCCTAATTAGTCAAGTAAATAGGTAGCTCAGCTATAACTTCCCTTGTCAACTTCATACACCTATCAAATTCAATATCAATACTTTATACAAAAATCTCCATTAGTACTAGATTGAGCAGTTGAGTAATAAATATCTTATTAATAGGTAAGAACCCAATTGAGTGAATGTCGTTCACAACAAAGTAAGCAAACAATGCTTCTGCCCCTAACTGATTTATTTATAGTCCCTATTTAATTGACTAACCAAAATAGTAATTCCCAAATCCTTAAAACTCCTAGTATGTCTATAAAATGCTTAACCCATAAATCATTCAAAATTAATGATTTTTTGTTAAACCTTTCCATCCATAACATATTTAAGTTGCCTTTAAAGTCATCACTCAAAATCTTCAGCAAGACCGCTTCTTTCTTGGACCAAACTTTGGATCCATATGGCCATGTGATCTTCCAAAGTTGAAAGTAAAAAATCTCTAGTTATTTTATAAAAAAACAGTGAATATTTTTAAAGAAACAATTATAAAAATGATTGGTGATTAGATATAACTACAATGAGGAGGAAGCTTTATAATGTATGTGTAAAGGTGAAACTTAGGCTATGTTTGGTTGGACGTAAGGTTTTTAATTGAACTGAACGGAATAGAATGGAATGATTTATAATAGATTGGAATGTAAATGGACATAAAATTAGAAAATTGTTGTCTGGGAGGAATATAAAGGTTCATAATGTAATATAGTGAAATGTTGTTTAGAAGATGAATGAAATGGAATGGAATCTATGTATAAGAATAATGAATGACTATTCTACCCTTGACAGAACAAAACATATATTATTGCCCCATTCTTCCATCTCTGAGAATAACGCAAGTCCCATTTCATGCTCTTAATTCAAATCCAAACCCAAGATCATAACACTATAAGTCATTACATCTTTATGTCACATCATTCTAAATATTTCAATTGCATCTTTTATGGACCCACATCGAGTGTAGAAATCAATCAACCCAGTTCCTATCTTGAGATCATACTCAAAACCATTATCATTTAAATAACAGTGAACCCATTTCCCTTCTTCAAGAGCTCCTATTGCTACATAAGTAGAAATCAATCAACCCAGTTCCTATCTTGAGATCATACTCAAAACCATTATCATTTAAATAACAATGAACCCATTTGCCTTCGTCAAGAGCTCGTATTGTTGCATAAGCATTAACAACACTGACCAAAAGAGACCTTTTAAACATCAAGTTACCACAACACTTGAAATCTCGAAACAGCCCAATTGCTTCATTGAAATAACCATTCGAAACATACACAGAAATCATTTCACTACAAGAAACTTCGTTTCTCTCTTGCATTGCATCAAACACATCACGTGCTTTACAGACTAGCTCATTCCCGAAGTACCCACTTATCAGACTAGTCCAACAAACCACGTTCTTATCTAAACATTCATCAGAAACTTGACGAGCAAGTCTCGTTGCTCCACACTTAGAGTACATACTGATAGTTGAACTAATCACGTAAAGATCACTACTTTGGCCGAACTTGAGAATTTGACTTTGTATTTGACCAAGCCAAGAAAATGAAACACAACATTTAATCAAACACGTAAAGGTGCGAGCATTTGGTTCGATGCTCTCACGACGCATATGGACAAAAAGTGAAAAACCAATTTCAAATTGCGAATTTTGATTGAAAGCCATCATCATGGTATTGAGAGCCCCAAAGCTTTCCACTTCAACACCATGATTCCAAACAATGGAATAATGTTACATTCCATTATATTCCATTACTAACCACTATACCAAATATAGCCTTAAGGTTATCAGCACATACCACAATAATCTTATCATCCTTTTCACCTTGCAATAAAAGTTCCAGTTATTGACCTATAAATCTTCAAGAAGATCAGAATAAGTAACTAGGAAGAAGAAGTGGCCATTATATGGACCAAATAATCATTTAAAAGTGGGGCCTATTAGTTTCAATAAAAATACAAAATAAAAAAGATAGATCATCATATAATTGACAGAAACCTAGCGAGGTTAAGAATTTCGTTAGTTAATGATTAGATTCAACAGGTTTTTAAAATGATATGTTTTTTAAAAATATTTTAAAACAGTAAGGTCAAACTTGAATTTTGGTGAAAATATTGTGGTCCAAAAGAGACTTATTAATAACCATATATAAGCAACGCTCTATGTGGTTAGGTTTACATATTGGGTCCCGTTTCTGGAACCCAACTCTTGCGGACTTATACTTCTGTTGGATCATGCTTGACTTCGGAATCTAACTCTTGCTAAAACATGAAACGCGAGCATATTACCTTGAAGGGTTATTGCATTGAACCCTCATTAGCCATCAACAATTCATCTTTATTCTCATAACATACTAAAAATTTTCTCACATAAGTTCAAAGGTGTGCCCATACAAAATCAGTCATCATACTCAAACTCATTTCTCCTGCTTGTGAACAGAATTTGGAAATCTTCAAATTAGAATTTCAATTCGACTTCTTCAAAGAAATCGTAGCTCTAAGTCTCTAGTTCGTTTTGAAGAAAGAATCAACTCAATCGGAGCTTTATAGCTCAAGATATGCTTAAAAATCCAAAGAGTTCTCAAACCCTAATCATGCTCTCCCAACCGATCCCTTATTTTCTTTCCATCAAACTTTTTCATATCAACTCCAAAAGACACCGATTTTCATGGATAGATAGTTACATGTCTTAGGAATCCATTTCTTTAAGAATCACCTCAATTGGAGGTCCGATGAGGGAGTTATGCCCAAAAGAATAGACCATGCTTATACCTTAAATCGATTTGTACCTCTCTTGGCGCGATCACCATAACTTTCAATCTAGATGTTGGATTGAGTTTGTTTTTTGAACCATTAGAAAGAAGACATCTAGACCTACAACTTTCGTGAAGACCACAAAATGAGATTCAACCTCTAAAATGGTCAAAAATCATAATCGTTCCCGTGAATGTCCGTTAAACGGACATGTATCGGGCTTGGGAGGCCAAAATGACCCGAGAAGGTCCATGCCCGTTTAACGGACATTGACTGGCCAAGGGGTGTTTTTACACCCGAGAAGGTCCGTTTAATGGACATCCATGTCCGTTTACTCCCCAAAGTCCTCAAATGCCCCTCTAAAGCTTCCAACCTCCTTCCTAACATCATAAACACTTATGACCTTCCCAAATTCACTTATTCTCATGCTAAAACACTTCATAACAACTCA
>JAOTAX010000175.1:0-35446 GCA_025629825.1 Erythroxylum guanchezii | reverse complement strand
TGCTTTCTATTGCGGTATTGCATAAGGTTAGAAAGTGGTTTTTTGAGACTCTATGAGTCACAAATTTTGGACCAGTTAAAAATAGGCATGATTATGATCACATCACATGTAATTTCCATGCTATGCATCCATACTTGATCTATGTCATTGATTATACTGGTATTGTGACAATTTTTTGGTTTAGTCACACAATTAGATGACAAAAGCCGCTTTGATCCTACACTAGTACAATTGATGGACCAGATTGTTTTGGTATTTTTTTGGAATGAGATAGCAAGTTTGCGCGCATTTAGTTTTCTTCTATGTACATTATCCGAAAACACACGTAGCCTAAGTGGGAGATTGCTAGAATCTTATGGGCCACGTATATAAATATATGTACGTAGATTTCTATCTCGATTATAAACCTAACAAAATGTGATCTAACTTTAGTAAATTAATTGGGCCTACAGAAATATTAATTAATTATTAGTATGGGCCTGATGTGTAGAAACTCATTACGAGTCATTGTGGTTAATGGGCCCACAATGGCCCATAAGTCAAAATTGACTATAAATAGGATTGTGGTCCCCAAGTCAAATCATCTCTTGACATTTTCTCTGGAAAAAATTATTGTTAGTTTTTTCTGTTCCATAAAAAGAATTCATTCAGTAATTGGATCTTGACTTGGAAAAACACAAATTCATCAAGTTTTGTTGTTTACGCTTCCATTATACAATGGATCAAGGTTAGTGTTCTTATTTGTATATATATCATTATTAATTTGATCTACGTGTGATTCTGGTTAATTGTTTATTTAGAAATCTGAATACACTTGTTATAACGGTGATCGACATAGATTGCTCATGGAGTGAAAGAAGGAAATTATGTAATTATACCCTTCTCCAAGTTCTTAGGCACAAACAGTGGGTTATTATCGGAATTCCAGCTAATGAGTCAATATCTGAATTCCAGCCAATGAGTCAATCTTTTCTCTTCACAATTCATAAACTTTAAATGTATAGAAATTAGTTGTTATAAAGACAGCAACTTAGAAAAGAAAGACTTGCTTGAGTTGAAACTTCAGTTCTCCAAGAAAAACTTTTCTTTTCTTCTTCTAAGATTTCTCGGCAGTCTACGCAGATTAGTCAGATACATAACTCTTAGTACTAAGTACTGCCAAAAATGTTGATATTAGTAAAAAACTTGCATGATATAGACCTTTCCACTCTCTTTCCTCGAAATCTTGTAACAGAACAGAGACCGAAGACTTGGGACTGCCATTTTTTGCAGAGATTTCGAAAACGGCGTTCCCTTATGAAAACTCCCAACTCTGGCAAAACAATTCGGTGATTCCAGGAGTTCCCATGAGAAGAATATATGAGAGAAGATTCAGGTGTCTTTAACGAACTAGTTGGGCTTCCATGGAAAGAAAAGATTCGAATTTAGAAAGAGAAATAGAGAAACAGAGCCTGTGCAGAGATGAAATGTGGACGAGGTAAAACGATAATTTAAAAGCAGTTGACCGTTGATAGTCGTAAGGTTTTATGAAGTTTGGGCTCCTTTGCTTGGATTTTGATTTTTTTATTAGAACATCACAAAAAAAATCCATACCTTAAACAAAAATTCATACCTTTTATTAAAGTTTTAAAAATCAAAAGTTAAGCCAATAAGGTACGAAGATTTAGAAGGTTCGATCAGTATTAGATCTTTATAAAATTAGTTAAAAATTGAATAAAATTAAAGAATTTAAAAGATGATTGAAAAAGACTGATCTTATTCATTAAGAATTTAAAGTTTAACTAAAAACGAAAACTGTTAAATGAAAATTAATTAGTTTATTTTGGTTTATAAAAACTTATTATTTAATGAAAATTAACCAATTACTTAATAAATTGATCGTTTTTAACAACAAAAATTATTAAAATAAATTGAATCTATTTTTTTTTTGAAAATGATTGAATTAAAAGTTCAATGACACGGTTTGGCAATTAATTGATTGCATTAGTTATTAGCTGATAGCTGATTCTATCAGCTGATTTGACTAGCAGATTGCATTAGTTATTTGCTAGAGATGTTTGATAAAATTAACTGTTTATGTATAAAATAACTTATGAGGACATGACTTTTAAAAAAAATTATAAGAATGTAAATATTATATATCTCAGTATTTCGTTGAATATTCTTAGTAAAGAATAATAAATTATTTAATAAATTAATAAATTAGAGTTAAATAACATTTTTAATCTAATCAAAATTTAATATACTTTTGTTTATGATTTATAATTTTTTGAATTATTAAAATAAATAACAAGAGTTAAAATGTTTAAATTAATAAAGACATGGAAAACAAATTTTACAAATTAATTATTATAATTAATTGTTGAATCATGAATATGAGTGGTGTTATAAGCAAGAAATAACAAGCCTACATAACTTCCAAAACAAATGGCTGCAATATGGTACAGAAAACAAGAATTAACTAAGGACACAATCGTCAGTCAAACAAACATTTAATAGCTGATAGCACAAAATCCCACTTCTCCTGAGCTTTTTAAAAATTAGCTGATTAGGTTCAACCAGCTTACCTAATCAGCTGATTACCAAACACTAAAGACAAGTAATCAACAAAGTCAACCAGCTAAATTTATTCAATCGCCTATTTTTTGACTGATAGCCGACAACCAATTACGGGGCCAATATCGAACAAAACAATTTTTCAGTTCAAAAATTTTATTGTTAAATTGAATAAAACAATTTAGTTTTTTTATCATTGCCTTCTTCATGTTTTGGATTAATTCTCTTTTTATATCATTTATCAGTTGATATTTGTTTTTTTTATATTAAGAGAATCCAAATTGTTATTTTGTATTATATACATAAATGTTAATCTGTATATTAATAAAATTTATTTAATTGTTAATAATCTAAAGTGATAAATTCAAACCAACACATATTAACAAACTCGCACACTTGTTATTAAATATTTAAACTCATTTATGGCATTCAGTATAAAGATTAAATATTTAAACTCATTTGAAGTACTCGAGATAAAGATTTAGAGCCATATAGTTATTACTTATTACTTACATGTGTATGATCTCAACATTATTCTAAATTACAATATGATAATTTGTTGTTCCAAAATTAAATGCTTAATTTCTAATATACATAAATAAATTCCTCTACTAAATGAGAGGTATGGAGGATTCCCCCAAAGTGGGATATCAAACCATTACCCCTATAATCATAATCAATAACCAACTACTTACTTTTCATTCCTTACCTATTAACCCCTTCCCAAACCCATCAACCAAGCACCCCCTTAAGAGTTCAATGACCTGGTTTGGCAATTAATTGATTGCATTAGTAATTAGCTGATAGCTGATTCTATCAGCTGATTTGACCAGTAGATTGCATTAGTTGTTTGCTATAGATGTTTGATAAAATTAACTGTTTATGTATAAAATAACTTACGATGACACGACTTTTAAAAAAAATTATAAGGGTGTGAATATTATATATCTCAGTATTTCGTTGAATATTCTTGGTAAAGAATAATAAATTATTTAATGAATTAATAAATTAGAGTTAAATAACATTTTTAATCTAATCAAAATTTAATACACTTTTGTTTATGATTTATAATTTTTTGAATTATTAAAATAAATAACAAGAGTTAAAATGTTTAAATTAATAAAGACATGGAAAACAAATTTTACAAATTAATTATTATTATTAATTGTTGAATCATGAATATGAGTGGTGTTATAAGCAAGAAATAACAAGCCTACAAAAATTAGTTGATTGGATTCAATCAGCTTACCTAATCAGCTTATTACCAAACACTAAAAACAAGTAATCAACAAAGTCAACCAGCTAAATTTATTCAATCGCCTATTTTTTGACTGATAGCCAACAACCAATTACGGGGCCAATATCGAACAAAACAATTTTTCAGTTCAAAAATTTTATTGTTAAATTGAATAAAACAATTTAGTTTTTTTATCATTGCCTTTTTCATGTTTTGGATTAATTCTCTTTTTATATCATTTGTCAGTTGATATTTGTTTTTTTTAATATTAATAGAATCCAAATTGTTATTTTTTTATTATATACATAAATGTTAATCTGTATATTAATAAAATTTATTTAATTGTTAATAATTTAAAGTGATAAATTCAAACCAACACATATTAACAAACTCGCACACTTGTTATTAAATATTTAAACTCATTTGAAGTACTCAAGATAAAGATTTAGAGTCATATAGTTATTACTTATTATTTACATGTGTATGATCTCAACATTATTCTAAATTACAATATGATAATTTGTTGTTACAAAATTAAATGCTTAATTTCTAATATACATAAATAAAATTATATTAATTTTTCTATTTAATATTTACTATTAATAATTCTTTCGACTAATGTTTTAAAAACCATACTGGAAGTTAAACCAGTAAGATAAGAGATTTAAGGATTAATTGGTATTAGACTGTCATAAGACTTATCAAAGATTGAACAAAATTAAATAATTTAAAATATGATTGAAAGATATTGTCCTTACTCGCCGTAGAATTTGAAGTTTAATTGAAAAAATGAATGGTTAAAAGAAATTTAATTGATTTAATTTTAGTTTATAAGAACTTCTTAATTAATAAAAATTGACGAAATAATTAATAAATTGATTATTTTTAAACAACAAAAGTTATTAAAATAAATTGAACCGAAAAGTTGAACAGATAAAAGTTTTTACGATCTAAACTCGCCAAATTGATTGAATTTTTTAATCGTCACTTTTTTCCTTAACTCTAGTAGTATTAATGAGCATAAGACCATTTACATTAGATCAATAGTCTAAGCGTTCTTCTAAACATTACAAATATGGATTCATATGTTTTATGATCATTATATCTTAGTCTTATCGTGTGACCTCCAAAAGTATACTCAATCAACTTGTGTTTTAATTAGATGATGAAAATATTTGGTGAATTATTGAACCATAGGTCTATTTTTTATTAGATAGGTCAGTACGATTGTAAGTTAAGATAGTGCTCAATGAATGTTACTGTTAATTATTCTTTCATGTTTATTAAAATTGAAATTTTAAGAAAATGAGAAAAATAATGTAATTTACATAGATTCAACAATATATTTTTTCAGAATTTTTAATTTAATAATGAACTTTGCAAAGTTTTTAATTTAATAAAAACCTGTTAAAGTGACTAATATATGGATATCTATATGGTATTTACTAATGTTTTAAAAACTAGACCGAAAGTTAAACCGATAAGACAAGAGATTTAAGGTTTAACCGCTATTAGACCATTATAAAATTAGGTAAAGATTAAATAAAATTAAAATTTTGAAATATAACTGAAAGAGATTGTCTTTATTTAAATGTACAATTGATTTAATTTAGTTTATAAAAACTTATTAATTTACAAAATTTGATCGATTAATTAATAAATTATCCAATTTTCAACAACAAAAACTATTAAAGTAAATTGAATAGGAAAATTAAAATTTAAACTAGAAAGTTTGACGGCTAAAGTTTTTATGATTGAACTAATCAAATTGGATGAGTTTTTAATCACTAAATTGAAATTTTAAAAATTTTCAAAAGATTAAATATTTTTAAATATCATGTCCTACAATTTATATTAGTTGGAGTAATTATTTCTTTAAATATACTAATTTTTAATGATATAATATATAACTAATCAATTTAGATTCTACTAATAATACCAATCATTAAGGTGGATGTAATGAAAGGCTTGATTGATTCTTACATGGGAGCAAATATGCTGCTCCCGAATTGTTGTGCCCTACTGTGCCTTTAATATCCTAGTCATCTAATTTATTGTAATAAATAGTTGGGATTTATTCAAGTATAGCGAGCACAACATTTTGGAAACAGTAAATTTATTCTCATTCTTACATACAATTAAGTACTAGAAATCGCCCTTAGGATCAATTACTTGGTTTGAAGTTTTAACTCATTATTAGCCAAAAATAACATTAAGTAGTTTAACTCACCTATTTGATATTAATTAAGGTAAAAGTCATATGCTCATATAGCTTAAAATTTTTTGAAAAAAACCCTTTGATCTTTCATTTTAATGTTCAAATTTTCGAAAAATTCTTTCTCGACATTTAAAACATAAAAATAAAAATTATATAGTATGAATCAAATGTAAACTAATCAAATGTCACTAATATAATAATCTAACTTAGTTCTTAAACTCGACTGAAATCAAATCAATTTAAATTTAATTAATATTTTACAGTAATTATAATAAACTATTAATTTTAGTTAGATTTAATTAATTCAAATCGAGTTTAAGAACTATCTTAAATCGTCATGTAAATAGCATTTGATTAGTCTATGTCTTTATTCATTTTACATATATTTTGTTATTATGTTTTAGTTGAACTATAAGAGAAAGTTAATGACTTTTTTGAAAAATTAAAATTAAAAGAATTTTTTAAAATTTAAAACATAAAAGATTTTTCAAAAAATTTCTTAAACTACAAAAGAAGTTTGTAATTTTATCATATTATCTGATGTTTTAAAAATCGGACCAGAAGTAAAACCGGTAAAACAAAATGTTTAAGATTGAAAAGATTTATCCGATACTAGACTGTCATAAAATCGATTGAAGAATAAATATATTAATAAATTTGAAACTACTAAATGAAAAATAATTAATTTATAAAAAATTGATTAATTTATAAAATTAACCAATTAATTAATAAACTTGTTGATTTTTAAAAATAAAAATTATTAAAATAAATCAAATCAAAAAATTAAAAATTAAAAAAAAATCAATCGATTTAAAACTTTTATGATAGAATGAGTCGAATTTTTTAATCATTAAAAATGCTCACTTAAACATTGTACAATCCGAAGGTCCAAAAGAATTAATTAAATTACCGTTGGGTGTTCCATTTCCTTGAACTAATCCAAATATTAATTGAGGTTTTTTTTAATAATTAAGATTAAAAATAACTATTTCATTCCTACAACACGTGAGAGTGTGCCGTTTGACGTTTAAACAAAAGGTTTACCTGAGCCGTTACTCTTCGTTATCCGATAGGGTTTACAGAAAGCCTGGAAGAAACGTGTAAAGCATTAGAATTGGCAACTCTCAAGTAACGGCGGTTAACGGCGACGGTCGCGCTAATGTATTCGTTACATATGAATCGACCGTCTCTCTGTACGTTATATTTATTTTCTTCTTCTCTCTCTGTTTCAACGGGCGAGAATTTTCGAAGCTAAAGCACTTCGCTTTCGTGTGAATTCTGGAAAAACGCTTTGTTTTTCTGTTTTTTGGCTCAAAAGGGTGTGTGTTTCTGCTCTTTTTCGATGAGCTCGACTTCAATTCCCGCCACTTCCGTACAAATAGAGGTAAGTTTGTGTCGACTTTCAGAAATAGAAAGTCGTGGTTTTCTCAGAGAAAGTTGCACCAGTCTTATGCGTTTAAACTGATTTGATCATGGAACCCGTGTTTTATTGAGCCTTAAGTAGCTCTGATTTGGTAAAGTTTTCAGCTTTATTGACCATAAACCCTAGAATTATATCTCAGTTTCTGATTTAGTTGGGTTTTTTTTTATAATCTAGTTGTTGATTTTAAGATCTGGGTTTTGTTTGTTTTTCCCTTGTTTGTTTACGAATCGACGTATGTGTCAAAAAAGCTGTGGTCTTAGGGTTGCAACGGTCACTTACTCATTTGGTTGTATTGATTTGTTTGTTTGATTTATTTGTATTCCTTTGTTGATTAGGATTTTGGTTTTTGGAGATGACTGTAGAAGGAGGAGATGGATGAGGTGAAGATAGAGGAACGTTGCCTTGAAAATAAGCAGCTGACGGCTGCCTCAAGCTCTTCTATATCTGAAGGTAGTAGCAGCGCAATTGTCAAGTCTCCAGGTGTATCTAGTCCAGCCACAGCATCACCAACTAATAGGTTGCTATCAGTTAAAAAATTTCACATTTTGAACAGTTAGTGCTGTATAGATATACTTTTATTTTGCTTATGGTTTGGCATTTATCAAACTTGTATTGGATTTTAATATGCCATCGATACTTTTTCTTTCTTATGCATTATGCATGATGTTACCTTATATGGTTTTTGTTTGAGATAAATATACAATTGGGTTTTGCAGGAGAACCACTGGACCAATTAGGCGTGCAAAAGGTGGTTGGACTCCTGAAGAGGTTAGTGGTTTTGAAACGGAGAACGTCAATCATTTATTGCTTTCTAACACGAGATAAGCTTTTCTTTTACACTTGCCTGTTACTCACTGGTTTATTTGAGTCGAGCTTGATCCACCTCATTCTCATTTGATGTTATGCGAAATATGTTGATTTTTTAAAAATGTTGTTTGTCCGTGAGATTAAAAACTATATATTCCACAATTATGTGGATGGCAATAACTTGAATTTTTTTGTGTGTATACACATGACATTTTTGTAATATTAAGGCACTTATGGTCATCTGTTCTCATTGGCTGCTGCTGTTAAGTTAATCTGATTTTTGTTACTAAAATCTTGTTTATTTCATTACAGGATGAAACATTGAGAAACGCAGTTGCAACTTTTAAGGGGAAGAGTTGGAAGAAAATAGGTCTCTCTTTTTCATCTAAAGTGCATTTTCTATTATTTTGTAGCTTTGCTTTAGTTGTTGGATCGTGGAGATGAATCTTTTGAAACATGTAACTTGGAGACGATTTTGTTTGTGAACTATACAAATCTAATTCATGACTGTTAGCAAGTCTTTTCTGGTTTGGTGCTTCTTGTTAGTGGAAGAGATTAGTACCATGTATTTGGAGGGAAAATCATCAACTCGTGATGCTACATAAGGTGTAGCTCCAATGGAAAAAGTATGATGAAGATTTTGACCATTTCTCCCCTAAGATATATTTTGTTTGGTAATATTCTACGGCAAATTATGATGTTTCCATGTCATGTGCATTCGTGTCTCTACATCCGATAGAAAATATAGTTAAAGCTCACTTTAGGAACATAATTAAATGACGAACAAGAAATCTGACTTGTAGGTTTAGGAGCGCAAAGTTGTCTTGCATCTGGGAGAAGAGAATACTGTGTTTATCTTAAATAAGAAAAGATATTGCAACATGTCCCTGGGATGATGTAGAAGATGCATGTTTTTTTGTGTCAGCAATATTAATTAACTCTTGTTTTCTTGTAAATATATTACCATAAACATTTGGTTGATCTTAAATTTGTCGTGCATGTATGCAGCTGAGTTTTTTCCTGATAGATCAGAAGTGCAATGTCTGCATCGATGGCAGAAGGTTCTTAATCCTGAACTTGTTAAAGGACCATGGACTCAAGAGGTTGGTGCCTTGTCCTACCCCTTTAATGTAAATCTTTGTTTACTTAGACTATGTTTAAAATTGAAAACTGAGTTGTTTCTTGATCTTCAGGAGGATGATAAAATAATTGGACTGGTGGCAAAGTATGGACCCACAAAATGGTCTGTTATTGCAAAATCTTTGCCTGGTCGCATAGGGAAACAATGCCGAGAGAGGTAATTTTATAAATAAATATGATATTTTCTGTTCTATGAAAATTATTCTATTCACTGAACATTATCCTTCTTCTGTTCCTTAGTTGATATGGTTCTAGAACTGTTGCAAAATTTGGTGTAACTGATAATTCTTCTTTTTGCCTTTTGTAGGTGGCACAATCATTTGAATCCAGATATAAAGAAAGAGGCCTGGACATTAGAGGAGGAATTGTTACTGATGAATGCCCATCGGGTACACGGAAATAAATGGGCTGAAATAGCTAAGGCCTTACCTGGAAGGTACTCAAATTGCATAATTTGTCTTTAAGGAATTTGGTTTCTAAACTGGGTTATCATACAAGATCTCAACTTGGATTTTCTATCGTTAGTGAAATTCTGATTTTGGAACTGTCTTGGCTGTTGCAATCGAGTTAACTTTGCTAAGTAAGGAGAGATTTCTGTTGCTTTTTCCTGGAAGCTAAATTTGAATTTGACTGATCTTTTCTTTACACAGGACTGATAACTCCATAAAGAATCATTGGAATAGTTCCTTGAAGAAAAAATTGGACTTCTATTTAGCAACTGGGAAGCTTCCTCCCATTCCCAAAAATGGTATCCAAAATGGTATCCAAAATGGGAAAAAGGATGTGTTTAAACCTGCCTTGATGAAAACAACTAGAGAATCAGATTCTGCTGCACAAGCTTCATCAGGAACTACTGATGGTTATAAGCTAGAAATTGATGTCAAAGATTCAACTCAGCTGCCAGATATGGCAGCTTCATCAAGTGGACTTCCAAATGAGTCTGCTGATTCTGAAGGGACTGAATGGAAAGCTTGGTCATCTCCTGTGGGTCCTTGCTACTGCCAATCAGAATTGCTGCAAAAATGTCAAAATTGTGAAGACAGTCATGAGATTGGGGAAGGCAAAGTCATGTCTGGACAGCACCTAGAGACTCCACCTTATGGGTCATTATGTTATGAGCCACCGCAATTAGAAACTTGTGTAGCACCAACATTAGATCATTCAAATGGCTATCCTGCCCAGAGTGAGTACAACTCTACACCAGTTTCATCTCCTGTTAGTTTCTACACTCCACCTTGTAGGAAGATTAGTAATTTAAATGCGCAAAGCCCAGAATCCATATTAAGATTAGCAGCTAAAAGCTATCCCAACACGCCTTCCATATTTCGGAAGAGAAGGAGTGTACCTGAAGTGCCTGATATTCCAAGTAAGATCGGAAAAGTCGGTCAACAAGTGATTGATGACAGCTTTCATGTTTCTGATGGCAATGAAAGGCCCCAGAAAGCTTTAAACAGAACTGGGGTTCAAGATCAAAGTTTTGATGAGGTACCTAACAGCAAGGCGTTCAATGCGTCTCCTCCCTATCGATTAAGATCGAAAAGAACTGCTGTCTTCAAGTCTGTGGAGAGGCAACTTGCTTTTACTTTAGACAAGGAGAAGCATAATGGTACTAAACCAGAAGGAACATCTTTGAAGCAGCTTCTTGTTGTTGATAATCAGAGATAACAACAGTCTGGGAGATGCTCTTTTTGATCCTTTGGGTTGGGTTGACTGAATTTACTGTGTCTTCCATTCCAAAGGGACTTGCACACCCCTTGTTTACAGTATACTCTGGGGTCTGGGGCTTTCTTTTTATCATCATACAATAATCAGCGAGAAGCCATTGCAAATTGGCTTTCTGGTGAGTTCGTGTAGAATAAATAGATCTTAGACAACTGAGTGCTTGTTGAGAAAAATATCAAGTGTAAAACTTCTGTACAGATAGAGAAAATTTCTTAGAAGTCTTTATCTTCTGAACTTGTTTATTCTGAATTTCACACCCTTTTCTTTGTTCTATTACTATTTTACCAATTACCAAACTCCTGAACCTCTTTTAAGTGTTAAAATTTTGAATAACATGCAAAATAGCAAAAAGGGCATACAAGACATCCAATGTAAAGTAATAGCAATGTTACAAATATTGTGTTAGAATTAATAATAAGAATGTAAACATAGATTAAGGCAACACAACAACAGCTAATCACATTCTCGATGAAATGTGAAGTTTAAGAAGGTTTAATACTACGTTAGCTTTATTCCACATAATAAAAAGGTCGTTTTCGATACACACACATATAGTGCAAATTAAGGCAATGGACTTAATCAGGTTATACGATCAACCAGGCACAGGTCGTATATTACATACTCAAGCAATACTCTAGCTTGTTCATCTCTAAGCTAGAGCTTACAACACTGGTCGAATTGATTTATGTTTCAGTACGAGCTTGTTAGTAGGGGGCATTTATATTTATGTGGAACATCTCGATGCTTCTTATTTGATCTGTAAAAATCTTTTTGTTGCTTTCATCCCATATGTGTGTGACTAAGCCAGCCAGTGCAATATTGAAGATCCATGCATCGCCTTCCTTTTTGTGCTTGATTTCCGGGCACCAAGTCACTATTTCAGGATAGTTATCAGGAGCATGGGTAACGCTAAAACATGCTTTTCTACTAATCGTACTTTTAGATCTTTTCAGACTCCATATTAAGAAAACTTTTGCCGAAATGTTATTACTGTTGATGTATTAGAGATGGATGGGATACATTGCAACATTTAAGCAAAGACATTCCATGCTGTTTTGGTCAAATAGTAGATGCTTAATTGTCCCTTTTTTTATTGTCACCATGTGTCCTCTCCACCTCACCCATCCCATGCCCATTTCAGGTAAAGAACTTCGGAGTTCCAATTATTAATGCTGATTTGAATCTTGTCTATCAGAAGTTTGAAGTCCCCAAGTGATGGTTTAGTAGACAAGACAGGAACGCCAAGGTAGGTTACGTGAAGGTGAACGTGCTTGATGCCTGTGAGATTGGAAAGCCTTGGTGAGCAGCACTTTTGGATGGATACAGTTCACTTTTCGGCTTCTTAGCATTCGGTTCCGAGAGTTTACTGAAAAATAAAAATAGCCAACACAAATAAAAATCCATTTTAAATTTTATAAAAAATGAACTCCCCATTAAAAATTAATTTTATATTATAACTAGAATTAAAATTTTCAATTCTATCTATTAAAATTAACATCAAAATAATTTTGACTATTTTAAGAAGCATCTTTACATTAACAACATCTAATCCTTTAATTTTTTAAATTTACAAATTTAACTAAATATTTGTCTGTGTACTGTCCTACAATCTAATTGAATACAAAATAATAATAAGAAATAATACGAGATAACCCCAAAAGTTCTTCCCGATCCTCCAAAACTAAAAATAAAAAATAAAATCCAAAAACTGCTACATTTATAAGGATGAGATATATACAACATTTACATTATTAAAAATTAAAAATGTTTACCAATTCCTTTTAACCCAAGGCATGGCAAGGAAAGCACAGTCCAGAGAAGAGAAAATCAACAACAAACAGATAATGAATCAGAGAAGAAGACAAAAGGTCCAAAAAAAAAAAAATCTCTTTTAGACTGCTCTTGTCTTGCATCTTCATTTCAATGATCGAAGCAGCAATACCAAAGCTTCAAAGGTGGCAACGACCATGACCCCATCTACAGTATTAGCTTAGGGAGAGGATAAAAACAAGCTCCCTGCAAAAGTGTCGTTACCAAATGGTGTCAGTTTCTTGCTATATTTGGGTTCAAAAGCATATGTTTTCATATGTCAAGTACTGGTCAAGGGCTCCAAGTGTCCATCTGTTTTAACACTGTTACGTTTATACTAATTAAGCTTCCTGCAAGTAAGTAAAATACAAACTAAGGAACCTATAAGTCTGTAACTTTTAATTGTTCCACAGATACCTTTTCTCGTCGATAACGATTCTGTTATGATGCAAGTAAGTAAAATACAAACTAAGGAACCTACAAGTCTGTAACTTTAATTGTTCTACAGAGACCTTTTCAGGTCGATGACGATTCTGTTATTTATTACGTGTGACTAATCATGTTGAGCAAAGTACTTGCCTTTACCCTTGACATTGCAATTTGCACGCTCTAAATTTGGCTTTTGGAGACCATCATACACCCAGATAACAAAAGAGAAGTAACGAACCCGAACAAGCTTCTTAACCCACTATGATAAATCCACACCTTACTTCTGGATCCTTAGTGGCTCCCACCCGTTTCAAGTAAGAACAGTTGGAGAATAACAGAAGCATCCGCGCCTTATTTACCATTCTGCTTGATAATCCATCACTGTCTAAGAAAAATCAAAGTTCAGATGAATTATTTGGCATTATACTCTTGAATGATAAAATACAAGCTCAAGGAACCTTTACAGAACTTAACAATCACCTACTCAATTACATCAAGAAGACAGGTCCAACAGTTGTTTGTCCCAGAACCTTAGAGCTTCGATCTAGCCCATGAGAAGCAACCTAACATGAACAGTTGCTATGTTAATGAAACTGTCAAAAATGGTGAAACATAATAAAACTTTAGACAGAGACCATAAAATTTATGCAAGTGGCACAATCTCAATTGCAACAGCTAATCTTTTTTCCATTAGCATAGGTCCACTGCTAAGAACTCCATATATTTACTTGTTATTCAATTTATCTTCTATTGTTCAGGGAAAACAAATGGTTACAAGAAAGAGAAAACAAAGTTCAGTCTAAAGAAACCAGAATCATGGATCTTTATCTTCCTTCTAGTTCTCTTTAGGGAAATATTTTCTGATTGCCGCGACACTAAACATGTGATACTTGTACGACATACAGAAAGCAAGGCTGTGAAGCATTATCTCTCACCATGTAAGTTAGTGCAGCGTAGCGTTCCTCATTAAGGTACAGTGGTTTTCCCCTATGCATTTCATGATCCTGTGAAAAATAACACATTATATATATACATTTATATCCATGCAGTCACGATAGGAAACAATCCATCTTGCAATATCGCCAGCAAGAACAAAAAAAATCAATCAGTGCATGTCTGCAGTGAGAGTTTGAGCAATAATTGAGACAAACACAAAAGGACAGTAGCTAAAACAATGGCATTATAAAGGAAATATCTCTATTCTCAGTTGGCTGAGTTCATAAAATGACAATCCTTGAAATTCTTAACCTCAGTATAAGAGCACCAAAAGCAAAAGTAATAATGTGGATGCACGCCATATTGCATCAGACGTATCATTCCTTTAGGAAGCCTAAATTACCAGGACAGATTAAATAGAAAAGTCTTATCATATTCCTCTAGGAGGATCAGAAAGCAATTTACCTCTTCACCAAATGCATCCAGGTATAGCGATGGCCAAGGAGCTTGGCGTGCACATCTTTGTAACAGAATTGTAGTTCTCTGCAGGAGGCACAAATAAAATATACATTCCACCAGGCAACAAGAAAATGATAGCTAGAAACACAATGGATTATACCTTGATCAACAGAAATACACCAGTTCCAGCACCACAGACCATTGCATGACTTTGGCACCCATTATCCCTTTGAACAAAAGCAAATGAGAGGATGTCAAACTACACATAAAAGATTTTGTTAAAAGAAATTTAGTACACCTAGAACAGATGTGCATATCTTGATGAGTGCTTGTAATAGGAATGAAAATGGCTGATATGAACCTGCAGCAGAACTTCCAGCCAGAACACAATCTACCACAGAGTAGGCACAGAGCAGGGTCATCAAGAACTGTATCACAGTCAACACAATGCTGTTTTATGTACCTGAAAAAAGTAAGTCTCCATAACTGTCGTATCCAATGTCAAGTAAAAACATTTGTAACGTAAATGAAGAACAGCCTCCATGACAAACCTCTGCAGTAGATCCTGATAAAGGCGAGGTAGCCGCATTAACATGAATGGGACTGCAGGCGTGGAATGCAAAGCACCATGAAAACTATACATTTCATACTCTCTGCAGAAATGTTTCAACCAGCCATTCGCTACAGATCGAAGCACTTGATCCTTTAGAATGAAATCTAATGGAGGAATCTTGAACAGCTTTTCAAGCTCTTGAATTTCATTCAGCTCGATTAGATCACAGGCATTATATACTTTGTCATTGAAGGCATTGGAAATATAATCCGGATCACAAAATGGTGCGGTGACTGAACTGCTCAGTAACTTCCAAAGTAATGCACACCTCCTCAAATAAGGGAAACTCAGTCTACGAATCATATCCTTCATATTAGAAGAGGGATCAACATAGTTTGAAACAAAATATTGTTTGATCCACTCAGATTCGCCCAAAATTTTGGAGATGTCAGCAACTATAGAATCATGAAAACCTAGTTCTTTAATTTCATGGTGCTGTTTTGCAAGAGTAGTGATAGTAGCCTGCATCCAACATTAAGGATTAGGAACCAGGCGATGTAGGTTTTTAAGTTAAAAGTAAAGAAACAACAGAAAAAAGCAGACAAAGTAACCCATATCACACCTGAACTATGGAAATAGCATAGAACAAATGAATCAGGGACAATAATGACTCCTGGCATGATAAAAAGAGTTCTGGAAGACAAAAGAGAATCCACATCAATGATGAAAAGGCATCATGAGCGAGGATGGGATCAGCTGCTCGATTCCAAAATTGAGTGTCAGGATATGATGGGTCCTTCTCGGCATGTTTCCAAATAGATGACATGTTGCCTAGCAAGCATATACACAGAGAATGTCAGAATCTGAGGAAAACTATTCAAATTCAAGACAACCTCCTTATAATCCTATAATTTTCCTCGACAGTTACAAACACTTATTTCAAAAGTATTCTCCTCATGAATGTTAGACCAATACCAGTTATAGGAAACAAATTAGCAGTTGAAGTCTTCAAGATTCGGAATGTCAACATGTTTAATGCACAAGTTGTTTGTGAATGGAATGGTATCTAAAAGCTAAAGCCCTCAAAAAACAGCAAAGATCACAAGAGGAAACCACTGTCAGAGTCAACTCACCTCCAAGTCCATCTATGCTGCCGGTATAATTCATAGAATATCCTGTGCAAAGAGAGCCAGCAAAGAGCTGAATCCCTCTAAATCTCTGAAGCAGATGAAGAAAATTTTTACCCCTCACACTTCGTACTATTTTTAGCAACAAGGATAAAATAAATCCACTAGATGATTTGAGTTCCTCATACAGAGCACTAAGGCTATAGTTTGGGGTCATCTGACAGCGTCCACACCTTGCAGCAATCTCCATTGATACAAGGGAATACTTAAATGTATCCCACATAATCATGGCAAGATTAACCCGTGAAGATCCCGAGAACTTATCCCACGTGTTTGGAAAATACATTTTAAGGAGCACTCGACAAACTGACTCAAGATTTCGCTCCGTCTTTCCATTAGTTTGTTGGGAAAGTCTTTTCAAGACGTCACTTGTTTTAATCATTCTTGCTGCACATTCCAAGATAGCTAGTCCTTGTTGAACCCAGATAGAATTATATTCTTCACATGGTACACTTGAAGCTCCAGCAAGACGTGCCAAAGAAGTAACTGACATCATGGGCTGTTTGGAAACCTTCCGGAAATCCCCAGACAAAGAAGGCAAGGTAGAATTTGCCAGCCGGCGACATACAGGACAAAGAAATTCTCCCTAGTAAAAACACAGAAAAAAGAAGCAAGAAAGAGAATTAGGAACAAAAATATTCTTCAAGATTGAAAAAGAAAATCTGAACAGCATGAAATAAGCAAACAAAAGGCACCTGATCTGGGTCAACGATATGCCCGCCTTCAAAAACAATTCTTCTCACATGTCTGCATCAGTACATTGTTGAAAAGCCACTTTATAAATATAAGTACCAACAAACACCAAAGCATTGGATCATGTTAACTCAAGTCAAATATTCATATAGATTACAGGTACGGCAACAACGTACGAAAAGAATGTTCAGGATATGCTGGATGTCTGATCCAGCTCAATCTCGCCAATATTTATTCAACTCAACAACTATCAGCAGCATAGAACATAGTGAGACAAATTGTTAACGGCTCAGTAGTACGTCCCACAAGGATGTTTGAATGGTCATAAAAACATTCAAGTAATGTCATGGAATAAACAGTTGAAGCACATTTTTATAAAAGTGGTTGTCAACACAGCATTTAGATCTAGCAAAAAAAACTAATGATTATGCATTCAGACAAGAAAAATTGCTGCAAAAGATAACCAAAGTTTATTAGGGACAAGCTTCAGTATTTATGTCGGCCCATTACCTTTCTCTCAATGACGACAAATAGCGATCTAGACATCTCTGATGCACAGCATGACCACAGGAGGATAGATGGATGCCATCACAATTCATAGGACCAAATCCATCGTATGGGATCTGTGAGGTTGATTCTGTTGAAACCTTGTCGACAGAAGCACTGTCAGAAGCTGAAGTGAGGTCTGCTGACTCTCTAGAAAGGGTTCCTATATATTTTCCAAGCAATACAGATTCCAAAGCCCCATTCTCTGGGACACCTACTACAGCTTTACATTTCTTATTCTGCTCTCTGCAATCACTAATTAGCAAATTCTTTTGCATCTCCTTCCGAATAGTAAAGTACATATCTTCTTCCAAAGTACCAAAAGAATGTACAGTTGTCACATTGTCATCCTTATGTGCACAAAATTGTGTATTTTTTAATGAAGGAAATCGAGCACGAAGAAATTCAATAACAGCATTTACTTCTCCTGCTTGAGCATAATTAGAAAACTCATCAACGGCATTTTCTGCCAACAGTGCCAATTGAGTAGGAGATATCCCTTCCAAACCAGCTGGAGTAGGGATCATTCCAACTGCCTTGTTTTTTGGTACAGAAATATGATCCTCACTAAACTGTTGAGATTTATCCCAAGATGGACGACTGCTGTCAATGAGCCTCAAAATCCTTGATTTCTTGAAGAGCAGCAAAAAGATATTTATCGAATTCAGTATATAAGCTGTTATAATCCAACAATAGAACCAACCAATTACCTCAAACAAAAGCAGACACAAAAAGCACTTGTACCTGTAGAAGAATTAAGAAAGACACGGGATTTTTGGAATTTGGATTATGGCAGAGAGAACAAACATCTTGCACAGTCTCTTCCAAATCCTGCTCATCATCAGAATTACTTTCCTCCAATTCATTTTTTGAATCAACTTCTGAAACGGAGTTGATGCTTGACAAAAATTTGGACTGTTCAGCTTTCATTTTAGCCTGCATTTGCGAACAAGTAAACCCAATCACAAGCAAATTCATTACTGCGAACATTCCATTCACCTTGTTTTCAGTTAGGCAATAAATTGAGGTAAAATAGGACCAACAGGAATCTAATGTGAAATTACATGTAGCTAATTGTAGGAGAACATAAATGTCAACCAACAATTATCCTTCAGCAGGATGCAAGCATATATTACTTCATTGTCGAAAAAAATCAAATCCTATATGCAATAAAATCTCACCAAAATAGCAGCTTGTCTCTCACGAGCCTTGGCCTTGCGTATCTCACCATCAGATGCTGAACCTGATGCATTTTTTTCACCAATATGATTGGATTGTGATATATGAATAACTACTTCAGGAGCAATTTCCTGCAGTTTCATCATGCATTGAGAATCTAGCTCCCCAAACTTCTTCAATAAACTTTCAATTAAAGAAGAAGGGTTACAATTTCCAGCTTCCACAAAGTTTTCTAGACTTTCCTTCCTGTGTATTCTCATTAGAGAGACCAGGAGTGAAAGCAAACTCTGCTCACCAGCCCCATAACTTAACCCCTCATGAATTTCTTCAACAGCAGAAGCAAGCATGGTAGAACAAAATGCAAAATCACCAGATTCCCTGTGCTGAAAACATATGTCTAATGCCAACGAGAGTAAGTGCAATGAAGTTAGAAGAACAACATCAGGAACCCGTGCCTCAGTCAACTTATCAGAGAAAATCGCATAGAACAACACAGATCGTATAAATTTAAGGACTGTTTTACAAGTTGCTAGTCCAGCTAGGGCCTTGAGAGGAGAATAGATCTTTGTCCACCTGGGCACCTGAGTGGTCAATGCTGAGACACCACAGTACCGTGTATATCTTTCTTCTGCAACTTGCAAGTCCCTTGAGTGCCAACGAGGATGATAAAGGTCCAACTCTTTCCAGCATATCCAACGTAGGGAGTACATGCCCTGCAGGGAGCACATAAGGTCAACTTAAGAAAAAACAATACGGGAACAAAAATTCAAGCCATAAAACAAACCTGTGTGAAGCCAGATGGATTAGAGTAGATGGCAACAGCATCCAAAATTTCCTGAAGCTTATCAAGCTTTGCCACGTCACGAGGTATAGATTTCACCAGCTGACTGCGAGTGGCATCTCCAATAGACAGCTTATGAATCAACTCTCTTCTCAAATTTTCAGCAGCTGTTAGGCCAGAAAATCGCCTTTCTTGGACAATTTGTATGATGAGAGTCAGCATTTCCTGCACCAAAATTGGCTCATACCTGAAAAAACAGATTGTATGCTATGTCTTCAGTAGAACACAATCATACTGATACCCAGCAACTTTTAAAAGCCTACAATTACAAAGCGGGTTGTGAGAATCTAGAAACTTTGAACCATGAAATTAATTCAATCAAGTAAAATAGGAGTAACTTAGTGCATTTAGAGATTGATGCAGAAGTAGCATCTGCAAATAGCCACAACCTGACACATGGATACCAGGAAGCTTAGTGTACTCCAGAGTTTTCCCAGAAATTAGACAATGAAGCAAGTATTTTTCAAAGATGAAGCATGATTCCTATGTGCATATCTTAAAATTCAAAAACGCCACAACTAACTAGTAGAAGTAAGATCTCAAGTCACCATTGAATTTATGAATCAAGACTTGAAAAACATCACCTTCTTTCAGGCACCTAACCAGAAACTGTGACCCTCAACAAAAAAGCAGTACCAGAAACTCATAATAAAATGCACACGTGTAACGGATATGAATGCAACTAAGCAGAAGTAGTAGTTTTCTGGAATGCAATATCAACAACATAACGCAAGGGGGAAAAAAAAAAGCAATATCAAGTGTATGTTCATTTACTCGTTGGATCTTTCAGGCTTCAGAGACATATAGTCAGTTAGGGCAAAGTGTTCTATGATTCTATTAACATAGAAGTCTGCTGGAGCCAACGCCGCACAACATTGCAAAAGAAAAAGATCCAGTTCTAAACCCTGTTCAGACCTGCAAAAAGGCACAATAGGAAAACATTGAGAACCAACACGTATGCACCCTTAGTCCCCCAACCCTAAAGGACAAACCAAATACAAAGCATGAATACTAACCATCGTACAGTACGGTACCACTCAGATGACAAAATTGCAGCATCACCATTCTTCTTCCACATGCCAGCATGCACTTGGGCACAGAATACCCTGTTACGCAAAGGATGCTCCATAACAAAGCCAGAAAACCCACGAGGATGGAAGCTCCCAAGGATATGTGCAAAGAAATCATAATTTGTTGAAGATGGAATCGGATTGCCAACGGTATTCATATTGGGCAACTCACTGTAACACCTTTTCATTGCTCTTTGAATAAGCAACGAAAGTAATCGATGCATGGTAATATGTACAGATACATCCTGTGAACTAACATCGTAAATTATATTCGGCCACTCGGACCAACTTAACGATCTTAAAGGATCTACATCAGCAGAACCTACTCCTTCCATCAAATTGTCATCAGAACTTGCAGAATTAGTCTCACTAGGGACCATTGTTATATGATCCTGCCCTATACCCTTTGAATTCTCAAGTTCAAAATCCATATGAGGTCCACCATGTGGAAATGAAGAACCCTCTTTTTTCTGATCTTCACTTGTGCTAGTGAGTCCACAAAAACCTTTCCTAATCAGGGCATATGTTTTCTTTAAATCTAAAAAGTTGCTAACAGCACTACCACTAGTACTTGAAGATGACAAAACTCTAGATGCATTATCAACTTCAAGGGAATTTTCAATGGCCCTCAAGCACTCATATGTCAACCATTTAACTGATGAAGGAATCATATCTGGCTTAACTTCAACACCAGAAGCAGAAATAGATCCAGTACTCCTTGCTACCGCACTACCTACAGAGGTTTCCTGTGTAAGCCGTCCTACTTTTGCATGTCTTGCATTATCTCCTTCATCGACATCTTGCTCATGATTGTTAAGGAAAACATCACTACCTATTTCTGCACTTGCAGAAAATGCTCCATCCACCAAAAGGGAATGAATATTTGCCACAGAGTGACTTAAAACAAAAGGGAAATTGGTGTTTTCATTTTCTTCTTCTATGTGGAGGCCAGTTTCTCTTTTAAGGGGACTCATCCCCTGCAGAAAAGACAAAAGCTTCATCCAAGTTCTCAAAATATCTCTCCGCTCATTGATTATATATTTTGGCACCACAGCGTGGCTCATAGCAAACCTGATATCTTCAACAACACGAATAGTTGTTTCATAAATATTTCCCCACTTGTTAACCTGTAAAGACAATAACGAGAATTACCATATATTATAGAGATTAAACAGTCATAAGCCTCAACCATGTAAAGATACTACTAAAATTAGCACCCCAGTTACCATCTCCTTACCTAAAAAATTATTATACACTTAAAAAGAAGAGAGGCAATTTAAACAAAGTCAGATGCCAACAACTGTGATCGCAGCTCGATTCAAAATCATCAGCGATACTGATCATAAAAATTGTGAAACTTTAAAGAGTATCTTCGATATTGAATATTATTTAGAAGGGAAGAGAACAAAAATTATTTGGTTATTAGAAAGTATTTGTCTGGTTGACAGGACAAAGGTAAATCTCCCAACAACTTTGATATCAGGTGAATCTAGTATTGAATTGCCAATCCAAACAGAACAAAACAAAGAAGGAAGTACTGGAATAAAAGTAATTCATCAACAAATCTTATGTCCATATCCAATTCAAATTCATGGGCAACCCTAAATGCACAGAATTAGGAGCTATACTTTGTGTGAAAGAACATTAAGGCTGAGCTTCGTAAAACCAGAATTTAGGAATAAACAAGCCGATGGTCAAAGATCAAAAGGGCATGGGACAAAATACAAAGGAAAAAGGTTACGTAAGACTGATGGATTTTAACTTGATGGAACTCCTTTTAAGATGAAGTTGGTAAAAATATCTTTGAATTCCTTTTCAGTTATGAGCCACTAGAGTTTACATGTATAACTCTTTGCTAGAGATCTCATATTTCCTTCTAGTCAGAAAAAAGCAAACACTGAGATCCATCAAGTATTAAAAAGTAGATTAATCAACAGAAAGTTCGTCTCAGATATTGCCCAAGCCTTCAGAATGTAATCAATGGGTGATTGAAATAAGTTAACAATGAGAACAAAATCATCACACATCATCTTTTATATAGCAGGCAGGTTTAACTAGGACATTAAAAACTACTTTGACATGCTATGGGAACAAAGCAAAACCTATGCAGGCAATCTTGTGATCTTTGTAAGCTCAGGAATATTATGAGACAAGTGTTTTCTGAGTACGGAGCAAAAGAATATTTTTTCCACTCTTTTCAACAACATGATGCAGATATTTATCAGGTTAATGAAACAGTGAAATTAATGTATAGAACTATATAAGTTAGAGAAGGCATAGGGCATTGAAGAAATGTATCAAGATTATAGAGTAGACTTGAATACAAAATCCTGTAACCAGGAGACACCATCATGAAAGAGTAACTAATAAATTATATTGCAAAATCAATAGAAGTCAAAAAAATGTTACCTGCAAACGACCATCATCTCCAGCACAATAAGCAAATATATCCTCCAAGCACCCCAATAGCACAGCCAAAAGATTCATCTCCTTCACAAGTCGAGGGGTCAAAGTGGGCACTGTGAAGATCTGCACAGAGAATGTAGATAGTAACGGGTGCTTCTTGAGAGCATCTTCAGTCCCTTCTTTTAAGATATCATGTACAACCAACGGATAGTAACTTAAAAACACTTTAGCAAATTCATACTTGAACGTAGGTTCTCCAAGCAATTTAAGGAGCAGCTCATGTAGCTTCTTTGTAACATCCCTACTCAAGAACCCCTCAGCTTTAACCAGAATTTCCAACAAACCATCTAAAGAAATCACACTCCTAGAAACAAAACTAAGCAAACTTTCACTATCCTTGCAAAACTCTAAAAGCATTTCAATAACCACAAAAGAAAGCTCATTTGCGATCTTCTTCTGCACTGAGGCCGTTGGCCTCAAATTTTCCTGACAGATACTTTCTGCCAGCACCAGTTTACTTTTCCAACAATGTAAAATGGCATCAAGAACAGGACCCACAGACTTCACATACTCTTCTGGAAGGGGCTGTATTTGTTCAGCACCTTGATGCTTTGAACAAAACCCCTCCCGTTTCCATGCAGTCACATCCCCACAATCACAGCAACCCCCACCAGTGTAAATGATTGAATAGTCATGATCCTTATGGTTCCCATTCTGGAAACACGGAACGCAAATAGCACAGGTTGGATCATGCTCGCAAGTCCTGCACCGATATGCAATATCATTATGGCCCCAAACAGCACCACAAACGCCACGTCTAGAACTCATGCTCGACAGATGATCCCTAGCACCAACTGGCTCACCCAAAAACATCAACCACTGCAACCATAACACCGATTCCTCAACCCAACTCCTTACAGTCGGCTCCATACATGCTCTCAACTCTGACTTTGATTCTAAAACCACCTCTGCAACTTCCTCATCACTAGGCAATATAGCAGACACCAATTCAGGTATCCAAGACCTATTCTCCTTAACAAAAGTCACCAATCCCTCATAAGGCACCTCAAGATATTCCTCAGAAATTCCCAACTCACCAAGTCTCTGCACATAACACAAAAATAAAAAACCAAACAGCTAACCAATTAAACAAGCAACAATCACCGAAACAAACACACACACAATAGAAATTGAAAAATCTTTACCCGTATGACGCGATCACGAGGCTCTGGAGGGCTAGGGTACGGTGGCGAATCGATGTCCATGAGATTAGCACTAATGGTGTTGTTGTTGTCCATTGAACAACGCCAAAGTCGCAACACCCAATCGGCGCAACACAGACCCAAACACCGCCTGATTCTGGAACTTTCGCTCCCCAGCTTTCTTTATTCTCTTCACTCACAAACTCTGTTCAATCAGAGAAGTGAATTCGGTAGGCGCCGTCGTCTTCTTCCTCCTAATCGCTCCTCCGTCTAGTGGCGGTTTCATTTACTATCTGGAAGACTCCACTTAAGGCTAGAGAGATACCATTTGCTTGCTTATATAGATAACGTATCTGGGGAGGTAAATAAGAAATTTTTACTGCGACTTTTCATTTTACTCTGTTTGGTTCTTCAGTTCAACCGTTGTGGGTTAGGTGTGACTTGAGAGGCAGTGCTTTACGGATGTAAAAAAGGACCCGACCTATTTGGTTCGGTCCGATTTTAGTTTTAGATTAACCGGCCTGCGCCGTTCTATATTTTAAAAATGACGTCATTTTATCAAAAATAACTCTATTTTTATATTTTTTTAATATAGTGGGCTGGATTAGTCCGGCCCTAGCTCGACTATTACTTAAAAAATAATATTATTTTTATAAAAATAACATCATTTTTTATTTATTTTTTAAAAAATATGATGGTAAGGTTGGGCCGGCCAATCGTGACTCATCTAATCACGGCCCGATCGTAACCTGGGGTCAGGCCGAGCTGGGCCAAGAGCAACCCGAGTTTGGCCCGGTCCATCAATATCTCTACCTAGCTTTACTATTAGCTAGCTTTAAAATATGTTATTATTTTTGCTTTTTTATTCTTTATATTTTATTTTTTAAGGTTGTATTGAAATCATTTATTTTATTAAATATTGCATTAAATAAGGTACATTAAATAGTTTTATAAAAAATCTACAAACTTTAATAATAATAATAATAATAATTTTAATATATTCAATCAATCATATTTTTTCTTTAAATTAAAGCTTGAAATTTTTCTATCAAAGAGAAGAATAAATATTTGATCTTTCTCTAAAATTTATAGTATAAATGCTGCATCAAGCAACTTATTTGACTATAATATATACAAAGAAATCAATAATTTAAAAACTAAACCAGTTCTATCAGTTTAATAGTAAAAATCTTGAATCATCTAACTTTTTGAATCAGTTTTTAAATTTTCGGTCTGATTTTGTTTAATAATTTTTATTATTAAAAGTCGATCAATTCATTAGTTAAGAGACCAATTTTCATAAATTAATCAGTTTTTATAAGCCAAAATAAACCAATTAATTTTTGTTTTACAATATCTTTTTTAATTAAACTTTAAAATTTTAATCATTTTCTAAATTCTTCAATTTTATTCAATATTTAATTGATTTTATGATGATTTAATACCGATTGAACCTTAAACTCCCTATCTTATTAGTTTAAACTTCGAGTCTCGTTTTGAAAACATTAGAAAATGTCGAATTATTAATAATAATTGTACTATAATTATCTAAAATTGTATAGATTTAAATACTACTACATTAGTACAGTATATATATAGAAAAAATGTTTAAAAGTAAAAATAAAAGGAATGTACATAGAGCCCAGTTCAAAATGGCCCATCTTGGGTTAAGGAATATAAACCTATAGAATTGTTGATGGTCTCACCCAATTATTCTCTTTTTTAAAAAACATGAACTTTTTTTAAAATGAAAATAGAAGTTAAAAAAAGAATAAAAATCCAAATTTCCACTCATTTTACTTACTTCCCTAAAAAGGAAATGATAATGTTTGGTAGAGCTTAATTAAACATTAATTATTCTAATATGGAAATTATTTCTGCTAGATATACATACATTTATTTCATAAATACAGAAAAAATAATCATCTACTTTATATGGAATCACTTTCATGCTACCATACAATATCACCCTATTATTAGATTAATAAGCTTAGTTGTTAACAACATAGATAATAGTTGCCTTCTTTATAGATTTTTATATACACTTACTAAATAATTCACTTTTTTAAATATTTGTATCATATTTTACTCTCCTATTTGATATTTTGTTAATAATATTCATATCAAGTGAACCCTCAAATAAAATTTATTAAAAATAAATTCAAAATTTTAGAAATTGATAGTTATTATGAGAAAATGTTAATTCATTAGTATTTTAATGTTATTTATAAGTTTGTTTTATAATATAAGATGATTTTTAGAAAAATAGAACTTATTATTTCATTTGTCTAGTACCAAATGAACAACACATGTTATTTAATTGTTTATTGCTGTTAAGTAAACAAATAAGATATGATTGTTAATCATTTATTGTTGATCGTTAAAAGAATGAGATACGATTGTTAATCGTTTGTCGTTAATAATGAAAAAATGAGATATAATTGTTGATTGTTTGTTGTTAATAAATTGAAAAAAATAAGATACGACTGACGGTTATAGTTATATAGTTAATCGTTATTGTCGTTATTTATTTATTATCGATATGATCGTTAATAGTTTATTGTTGATATGATCGACTGATCGTTAACCGTTTATCGTTATTAGTTAAAAAAGATAAGATATGAATGTTAATTTAACATAGTTAAAGAAGTTAACACATTCATTATGTATATATTTTTGATAACCCATTTGTTAATTTCTAAACAAACATTAAACAAAACATATTGGATAAATGATACAATTATTTTTATAATATAAACATGCATTTCAAAACAATTAAAATTTTAAAAAAATCTGAATTTCATATGCAGACACATGAGAGAGTACACCTTTAGTTTATGCAGTGTACAAAGTTCCTTTCTTGATTCTTATAAGACTAATGGACACGTAAAATCAGTTAACCATTCACATAATTGCATTTGGAGAGCAAGCGTTCATGGTTGTTTTAACCCCTGGTTTTGTATGATGAGTAGTGTGCATTGGTATCTGTAAAAACAATGGTTGCTTTGATTTGGATTGACATAAATGGTTTCAGATATGAAATCAGGGAAAGAGGAAGACCCAGTTTATGCATAGATATGGTAAAGAAGATGGTGAATCCTCACGGTCTAAAAGTATTGAGTATCATAAATGCATAACATATATCATATTTACAGTGTAATAAATTAGTTTCTATGCCTGATGAAGAATGCCTAAAAAGGGTCAAAAGAGAAGCCATTTTTGTCTGGAAGAAAACTAACCTGAGTAAATGTAGTGAGAACCACAATCTCTGCTTATAAAAACTTATGTCTGTTGTTTCATTACTTGTACAAACATTTGCTTACAAAACCTCTCTTTCCTGCTCTTGCTTGCTCCATCTTGTTCAATTGTTACTTCCAAGTCTGTACCTTGTTGATTTTTGAGGCAAAAATGTCGCGGTTGTTTAGTTATAATCGGGTAGACATCGACGAGGATGAAGCTGTCAGTGAAAGCTTGGTGGATTCGTGGTTGAACATTGAAGACTCTTCTGATGGCACTGATCTTGCTGGAATGAAAACAGAAGGATCAGTTTCAGTGAATAGAGGGGTCGTTGGTCTCGCTGGTCTGGACAAAGAGTCTACTTTTGGTACAAACCAAAATGAACCCATGAATCCTACTGGCTCATTTGTGTCAGACCAACAGCAGACGAGTGCCAGTTCAATGGTTCAAACGTCACTGTACAAAGAACATATCACTTGGTCAGAGACTGAAAAGTGGGAATCAAACCCGCACAGCTTCTTCCAGTTCGAGACTGAAATGGATATCCCAATAGAAACAAGTTTTGGTATCATCTCAAGAGATGTTAATTCATCAGTTTCAAGACAGGAGGTGTTCATCATTCAAGCTCCTGATAATACGTCAGGAAAGTTTGAAACTTCTACCACCAGTTCGGGGACGACTGACGTTACTGTACCTACTCTGAGCAGCCTGTCTGCAGCAATCTTTCAGTTAGAAACTGGTAAAGTTGTTTCAAGCAAACAGAAGGTGCCATCAGAGACTGACCAAGATGTTTCAAACAAGGAGGTCACTGAACCAAATATGGTAAAACAATCTGAGCTGGTAACCCAATTGGAGAAGCATCCGAGAGCTTCAAAACAACAAATCGTTAGTGTTTTGCTGACCGGAGCTGGTGATCACACGCCAAGCCAGGTCAACAATTTAGAGATTCAAAAGTACGAGCCAAGAGAACAAGAAAACTCTTTGATCGTGAGAGAACCCTACGGCTCGTACCAATCAGACCCACTAAATCATCGTGAAGAGGAAATATGTGGGCTGAAGTCGATTATCCAAAAAACCCTTAAAGTTAGTCTCTTTCCTTAAAATTCTGTTGAATTTTGCTGAGGAACGTTGTTGATCAGCTCTTGAAATTTCATTTCATCAGGAGGCAAAAGCGAGGCTGAAGCAGCAATTCAAAGTGAAGCCCGAGTCCAACAATCCCACTGCAGTGCTCATGCCGCTTCCAGTTTCATATCGTCCTCCAAGAACAGTGAATATGGAAGGAACAGAAACTAACGACGAGGTGGAATAGTCCAAAGATTTCACAAACCAAGATTCTCATTGAAGAATGCATTATGATTTGGTTTATTCAGTTTCATGTATGTTTCACAAACAACTGTACTTATCTATTGCACTGTAGGATCCTGGTGCTCCACCAAAGAGAACAAGAATCAGGACCTTATTCGCAGGAGAAAGCCATTTGGCCTTTCAAATTCCTCCAAATTACAAAAAATTTGAGGAAGAAATTGACGATGTAGAGTTCTACTTCATAAGCAGGCACTATTTGATGCTTCTTGTTATTTACTTATGACCATCTTTATGTCAGCTAATTGATGCATTTGAAAAACAGCTGCACAAGAAGGAGATGGAATATAAATCCGATGACCCTAAGCTACCTCCGCTACTCTTGTTTGCTGAAAGAGTAAGTGGTTGGATCGTCAGACGTCAACAGCGTAGTGACGGGCGGTTCGACATGGTAATCGTTTCTGTGCAATGTTTTCTACTTAAGAAAGTTGCAGATATAACACAATCCAATCCATATATATTTGCAGTACTTCTGCCATCAGCTTACAAATATAACCTTCAGATCCACAGTTGAGGTGGAGAATTTTATATTGTTTAATGTTTATCCCGCCAAACCACATATGGCTAGAAAGTGGACTGCTCCAGAAGACTATTATGTGAGCATCTGCAATGAAATCATATACTTTGGTTTCCTTGTTTAACAAGTTAAATTGTTTGTTCGTTTTACTGGGATTAATTTATTGCATTTTCAAGGATCAAGGATCAGCAAGCAGAAGACAGTCTTCTTCTGAGGAAGTGGTTGTTCCATGTTCTTCAGGAAACCTAAAGTTGATTGAGTACGTGAAAGGCGATGAAGAACTGAAACTTGGGAGGAAGAGAAAAGCTAAAAACATGGAAATTGATGGTGAGAATGACCATGGAAAGATGGATTCACGAACTGGAAGTAACTCCGTTAGTTGGTTTTTGTCTTCTGATAATGAACTTGATGAATTCCTATTCCTAGTAAAAATGATCTGCAAGACTGAAGACATTTTGCAACATCTTACATTTGATTGTGTTGCAGAGAACAAGGGAAGTAAAAGAGAGCAAAGAGAGAGATCAGCTGTGACCGGAGCTGCTTCAGTTGTTGTTTCAATCAAAGTGCCAATCCCTGAAACAGTAGCAATGGAGGCTCCAAACCCTCCTGTTTCCATCTCTGAGAACTCAAACCTGGATCCTGGCAACTACAGTCAAGGGATTTACAATGGTTTGTGGGATCTGGACACTGCTCCAACAAGCTTCCGTGCAGCTGTAGATGTATTAAGTAGTCACTTCAGTTTGGATGATGATGATGACGACTACTTCCTAAATATACATCCTTTCCCACCGTAGAAAAATGTATAAAAGTCATCTTTTTGACTTTGTAAAGGAATTGTTGCTATTCTTTTAGAGGTTTTTTGTTTTGTAAGTACTTTCTGATTGTTTGTATGATTCTTTTGTGGGGAAGATATGAATACAAAAGTTGATGGTTTATTTCAAAACTTAATTGAAAGTTCTTTCTGCAGTTGGTTGCAAAGTTAAAGAGGATTGTTCTTCTGAACTATTAGGGACGATGCACTTTCACTACCTCATGGATGTTCTGGAATTGATGACAGCTGAACTTTGAAGCTTACTGCGGAACTTTTCAGAGACTTATGATAAAATGCTAAACATGTATCATAACACAATCAAGAACCGAAAGTTGAAACAGAGAAAGGTTACAAGATTAGTTCATTTGCAGTTCATCCAACCTGGTTTTGGATTCTTCTGCATATGCAACTTTAGATAATCACTGATAAAATGTTCAACATTTATCATTACCAAAATGAAGTTCGAATATAGCACACAATCAAGAACCAAAAGGTGAAACAAAGAAAGGGTTACAAGATTAGTTCATTTGCAGGTCATCCAACCTGGTTTTGGATTCTTCTGCAGATGCAACTATACCTCAGGATTAGCACATAAAACATCATTTATTGGAGTTCGGTTTCTCTAGATGCTATATTAAATTTCATACCATAAATGGTTTTGTCAAATCTGCTAAAAACACTTACGTGCCACCTCGCTGGTCTGGTCTTTCACAACTCAAAAAGAGTCCATATCTCTCTCTACCTCTCTTTTTCTCTCATAAACACACACATACTTATAATTCATTAGTGTCCAGTAACAGACATGAAGGGTTGTTGAACACTGAAAACAAAAGAGATGGAGAAAACCCAGAGAAAGAGGAGTTCAAGCTCTAAGAAGATGAAAGCTACTGACCATGGCCAAGTGCTGAATCCAACACCTTTGTCCCAGATACCACCAGCAGTACTCTCCCCATCCACAAAGAACACCGTTGATGAAATAATTGTTCTTAACTCTCAGCCTTTGTCTGAACCACCACCACTCCCACCATCCACAACGAACACCGGTGATGAAATCATTGTGCTTAACCCTCAGCCTTTGTCTGAAGTACCACTCCTCAAACCCAAGAGAAAGAAATACGATTTTATGAGGCCAAACTCTCACTTCTATGAAGGAACAAGATATGGATTGCCTCCTGGGTGGTTAGTTGAGATAAGAACTCGTGAGAACAGCAAGAAAGTTGACCAGGTTTCTGTTTCTTTCTCATGACCTATTCCTTCTGATAGTCTCTCTTTGTTTGGTGTAAGATTTACATAAACCCATCTGTGATTTGTTTGATTTTCTTCTCAAAGTTGTTTGATCGGTGCTTGCATGTCTCATAGGGAGACTTAGATCTGTGATTGTGATAACCTTCATTTGTGTCTGATATCAGATTTTGGAAAATATAAATCTTCAATTTGACGAAATGTTTTATCTTATCAATGACAGATTTAACAATAAAAATCTTTGAATCACTATTTTTTTTCTTCAATTTTTAAAACTCTTTGAATCACTATTTTTTTTTCTTCGGTTTTTAACTTATCGGTTTAATTTATTTTGATAATTCTTGTTTTTGAAAATTTGATTAGTTCATTAATTAATATGATTAATTAATGATTAATCTTAACTAATGCTTGTGTGGAGTTTCTAAGCACTAGTAGTGTTTGTGCAGCTAACAATAGCAACGTTTTGTGTGGAGTTTGCCATTAGCTAATTATATCTGTTGTTAGCTTGCCAGACAGGGCCAAAACCCCCGCGCAAGCTTAGCTATTAGGTTATTATATCAGCTGTTAGCTTTGTCAAATAAGGCCAAAAACTCCACACAAGCTTATTACATTAGTTATTAGTTGATTCTATAAGCTGTTAACTTACTAAATAGGGTCAAAAACTCTACACAAAACATACTAATTGCATTAATTATTAGCTGATTCTATCAGCCGATTTGACTAGCGAATTACATTAGCTGTTTGTTATTTGAAATTTTGTAAAAATAACTTATAAGGATATGACTTTAAAAAAATTATAAAGGTATGAATATTATATGTCTTAGTATTTTGTTGAATATTCTTATAGGAATCTAGATTTTAAATATTTAATTCTACAAAAATTAAGTTTATAACTCTAATAAAAAACGTAGAACATATAATAATAACAACAATAACAACAATACTAATAATAATAATTAATAACAACAACAACAACAACAATAATAATAATAATAATATGTTAAATTTTCTATTAATATGAATGATGTAGCGAGCTACATCATATTAGTATTTTTTATATAATATGTATGAATTTTATTATTTAATAAATTAAAAATAACTTATAAAGACGTCACTTTAAAAAATTTATAAGATTACGATTAAATATTTAATTTTACAAAAATTAAACTTTTGACAATAATAAAAATAGAACAAAAATTAATTAATTGTAATTAGGCATAAATTGACTTGCAAAAATTAATTAATGTATAGCTTTATTTATTTGTATAATTGGTTTTTCACTTGCACATAATCAGTTGTTTATATGAAAATGCTACTATTGTGTAGCTTTTCAAAATTCAGCTATTTGAGACAAACTAGCTACTTTTTGTGCCCTGTTTAGCAATCAGCTGATTGCATTAGCTGATAGCTGATTATACCAACTGATTTGACCAGCAGATTGCATTAGCTGTTTTTCATTTGATGTTTGATAAAATTAGCTGTTTAGTATTAACTGTTTATGTGTAAAATGACTTATAAGGACATGAATTAAAAAAATATAAGGGTATAAATATTATATATCTTATTATTTTGTAGTAAGAATATTCGATAAAAATTAAGTTTATAACTCTAATAAAACATATAGAACATATAAATTATTATTTATAAATAAAGAGACAATTTCTAAATAAATTAAATAATAATTCTCTAAACAAATAAAATTAATAATTTAATTTATCTCAATAAAACTGAAATAAATAAATTTAATTAAGAAACAACTTTCTTAAATAATAATTAATTTTAGAAAAGTAATTTCTAAAATTAGAATTAATTAAGAAAAATAATGATGATAATTTTGGAATTGATTTGATGATTAATATAATTTAATAGTTCAACATCTTAAAAAATTAAATTAACTTCTAAAGCGTTCCTAATAAAATTAACCCTTGAAACAATTTTTAAACAATTAAAAACACCTTTTCAAAATTATTAGGAATTTAAACTTGCTTAACTTCAATTAAACTCATTTAATTGGAATTAAGTATTTAAAATATTAAAAACAAACAAAACCTTCTTCTTCTTCACAGTGCATCTTCTTATGTTTATGTACTATTCATTGATCGGACAAATTAACAAGTGACCCATGTCCACTATTCATCTTTGCCTAACTGCTTCCCACGTTACTGCTTCCCTTACAACCAATCTCAACCGCCATCCTTTTGCCTCACGTTGTCTCACTGTTACTGCATCCCTACGTCTCCGATGTTGCTAGCCGCAGGTTTCTCGCGTACCAGCTCCAGCAAACAACACCCAAATGCAAACATAACTCCAACCAAGTTTTAAATCGTGCATAGAGGATTTCTAGAATAGCAGATTAGGCAACACAGAAATCGGCATAAAAAATCTGATTAAAAAAGAAAAGAGAACAACTTTTTCTGCCACAACTGGCTACCGCAATTCACACACGGACATTCAGCGAAACAGTTGTGGGTATTCTTAAGGGCACATTGGACAGTTTTGATCAGCTGAAACCAAAACGCTGGTCCCCCAAAGCTTTTTGAAAATTAGCTGATTAGGTTCAGCCAACCCAATCAGCTGATTACCAAATACAATAAATAGTTGTTTAACACAGTCAATCGGCTAAACATAGTCAATCAGCTAATTTTTTGTTGATAAGTCATTCACTAAATGGGCCCTTTTATCTTCTTACCAAACAAGAATTTCAGCTGTTTGAAATGGTTCAAACAGCTGAAAGTCTTGAATCAGCTAAAAAGTAGCTAATTCTTTATTCACTAAACGCAGCGTTTGGCCCTGTTTAGCAATTAGCAATTAGTTGATAGTTGATTATATCAGCTGATTACATTAGCTATTTGTTATTTGATGTTTGGTAAAATTAACAGTTTAGTATTAGTTGTTTATATGTAAAATAACTTACGAGGACATGACTTTAAAAAAATTATAAGGGTATAAATATTATATATTTTAGTATTTTTTTGAATATTCTTATAGGAATTTAGATTTTAGATATTAAATTCTACAAAAATTAAGTTTATAACTCTAATAAAAAATATAGAACATATAATAATAATAATAATAATAATAATAATAATAATAATAATAATAATAATAATAATAATAATAATAATAATAATAATAGGAGCAACAACAACAATAATAATAATAACAACAACAGCAACAACAATAATAATAATAACAACAACAACAACAACAACAACAATAAATATGTTAACTTCAACTTAATAGTTATCAACTTGAATATGTTTAAGGACAAATATAAAAAATTACATACATGAAGTAGATTTAACTTAATAAATAAAGAAAAAATTTTCTTCATTATGTATTACTTAAATATGACATTAGTCATTTAGTATTTTTAAAATAAATGAGTTTGGCCATTTACTTAACAAATATATTAAGTATTGAGGACTAAAAAATGTCAACTTATATAGCAGAAAATTTTTCTTTCCTTTCCCAATTTACAAAACAAAGTTTAACTTTAAATTCTTATTAAGACATTGGAGAAATATTTTGTTGATGTTTAAGATTAAATTGTTATACATTTAACTAATGTTAGTGTAAGTCGACTTGGACTCTCATGTAAGTCGACTTACACATGCACAGTACTTGTAAGTCGACTTGTAAGTTGGCACAAGTCGACTTATACATGTACAGTACTGTAAGATTGTTAGAGTAGTGCCCTAAAAGCAATCGCCTTTAGCGCATTTTGTACCAAGTTGTGTACAGACTTTATGAATAAATAAAGCAAGGCATCTTTCATTAATTTGGTATTC
Organism: Erythroxylum guanchezii; assembly: GCA_025629825.1. Classification (NCBI taxonomy): domain Eukaryota; kingdom Viridiplantae; phylum Streptophyta; class Magnoliopsida; order Malpighiales; family Erythroxylaceae; genus Erythroxylum; species Erythroxylum guanchezii. Next base: position 73 of record JAOTAX010000175.1, on the reverse strand, counting down.
ATTGTTTATGAATTGATATTGATCTTTAATCAAATTAATGAAGTCCATGATATATGACATAGCATGAAGGAAA
>JAOTAX010000173.1:4984-17625 GCA_025629825.1 Erythroxylum guanchezii | reverse complement strand
TTTGCTTCTTGATTTATGGTTATCTTTATGTGCTTTGTGCTCAGTAATGGCGCCTGTTTGTTGACTGCAGTTTGAAAATGCCACGCCATGATGATCGATACGCAAATACGCGACTCTATGTTGGCCACCTTGGCTCTCGGACCCGATCCCGCGACCTGGAGTATGTTTTCAGCAAATATGGAAGGTAATAAGTTTTTGAAGTATACTTAGGTTCATCCAAGCTCCTATTCTATATCCTTCTTTTGAATTGCTTGCCAATTCTATGGGAAGGCGCAGAAGCTTCTACAAATTCCACCTATAAGCTGTCCATTTGTAATTTTTGGAACTCTCTGTATTGTGATTCCACACATTGATATGTGTCCTCAGCATTTTGGATTGCCAATGGTAGTTAATAGGGTTTGTGATTTGGCTTCTCCAAATACAAAAGGGGAAATATTAGGTTTTCAGCAGTTGTTTCGTGCGTCAATTTCTGTTTGAGCTATAACATTATCTCTGTGGGAATTGCGGACCTAGGTGTCATATTTTCTTAACTTGAATGATCTTGTTGAAGGTTTCGGGCCTTTTTGCCTAACCTGGAGGTCTATGGTGAGGGGTTGCCTTGGTGGATTTGGTGGAAATTCTTGCTGAGTTATAAGAGACTTTGGCGATTCTTTCTATTATGTTATTGCGTATTTTTATGGAATTGGCAACAATCTCAAACTGGTGTTTAGTTCGCCTATGAGGGGTGAAGTATCATACACTTGCAGTACTTAAGTAATGATGGCCTTACTTTTGTGGCAACCGTTTCGCAGAATTCGAGATGTGGATATGAAGCGTGACTACGCATTTGTTGTAAGTGTTTTTGTGTTAATTCTTTCTATATCTCTATGCACAATGATTAAATCTGCATACTTTTTATGAAAGTTATTCCTTTAGTTTCTGAATGATCGTGCAAGTGTTGTACAATAATCAGAACATAGTTTAAAGCAAAATATGTGGGGCTCTTTTTTCTTTGTTCTCACATTTTTTGAACAGGAATTTAGTGACCCTCGAGATGCAGATGATGCAAGATATCACTTGGATGGTAAGGATCTTGATGGAAGTCGTATCATTGTGGAATTTGCAAAGGGGGTGAGTTCAATATCTTAATGTTTCATTGGTTACAATGTCTATCAGCACATATTTATGTGATTGCTATATAGGAGTAGGGCCGGGTGAAATGTTTTGAGATTGCTTGTGGGAACTATAAAAACATGTAATGACGTGTGGAACTATAAACTAATAGAAAAATAGAATGGTGATTGATGGATCATGTTTATTACTTACAAACAGGCAATCTAGCTTTGCTTCTCATACGTTATATAATTATGTATGATTTTGGTCCCCAGAAAAGGGTTGGGTTGGATAAGATCAATGATCATCCCTGCATTTTTCATAAGTATTCCCAAACTTCATTCCCATTGTTTATGATTAGGTTCGATTACTCAGTGGCAGGGTTCTTCATTATTTTGAACAAACCAATCTTAGTGTTGTCTTTGGATACATTGTTAGGTACCTCGTGGTTCTCGAGAGTACTTGGGCAGAGGCCCTCCTCCAGGATCTGGCCGCTGTTTCAATTGTGGCATAGATGGCCACTGGGCTAGAGATTGCAAGGCTGGGGACTGGAAGAACAAGTGTTACCGCTGTGGAGAAAGAGGCCATATAGAGAGGAATTGCAAGAACAGTCCCAAAAAACTAAAGTAATGTCATTCGCTTTTCCTTTTAACTGGATCCTGTCACACATTTTGCATTTATATAATACAAAGTTGGAGATCATTTTAATTCTTGTTTTATTGTCTTTCTACCAGACGCGGTCGGAGCTACTCCCGTTCACCAGCTAGATCTCGATCTCCACGCCGTGGCAGGAGCCGAAGCCCAAGTTACAGCAGAGGTCGTAGTTACAGGTATCTTAGTTTTATGTATCACAATGCTCCTTTCTGATCAATCTCTTGGCGATTTTTGATATTTCACTGCATGTCTGGGCTTATTACATATTTCTCCATTTTTTAAAAAATCAGCCGGTCAAGATCACCACCACCTAAGAGAGACAGAAGTGTTGAGATTGAAGGAAGGTCATTGAGCCCTGAGCCAAAGAATAGTCCACCACCAAAGAGTAGGAAGCGCAGCCCAATGGCTGAGGAAGGTAGTCCACGCCCTTCTCCGAGATTGAATGATCGACAAGATAGGTCAGAATATAGTGGAAGCCCAAGGGGAAGGGGAAGGAGCAGGAGCAGGAGCAGGAGCCTCGATAGGCTGAGTCCTGGAAATGGGAGATATGGAAGTCCTTCCCAAGTTAATGGCCGTAGTGGTGGAAGTCTCAGTCCTAGGAGCCCTATTGATGATGACTATGAAAATAACCGCCGCCCTCCAAGAGGCAGTGAATCACCATAGAAAAGTGTGGTAGAATGATATTGCCTTAGCTTGTGACCTGGAAAAACTCAAACTTTCCAGCTTTCTTTTAAGTGGTTGAATCATTGACATGCTTGGGGAATATATATATTTGGAACTTTCTAATTTTGATCAGCAAGAATAGTTTGCTTTGTGTTTTAATTTGTGCCATTTTGTTTCACATTCATTATCTATTTTACTACTTTAGGCTGTGATCAGCCAAGAGGTAATGCTTTCTCTCTTTTATGGTAAAAGATATATGTTGTTTTAGTAGTTTAACTAGTTTGGTTCTATGAAAGTTTATGTTGACTAGCCAACAAGAGACGTTCCTAATCAACGTTTCTGTTGTACTGTGTATTCGGACTATGAAATCATTATTTCTCATAGAATCATTTGAATCCAATTCTAATTTTGAGTGTATTCAAATATCTCCAATACGTTCGGTAACGTTCGTGCATTGTCAATTATAGGAAGCAAAATAAGCTTATCAGATACATCTTGTAAAGCTTATAGCTACAAGGATAAACCAGAACCTCACAACCATTACAGCCACTCAGCCGGACTTTCCTTCAGCGGCCAGAAATCGCTCTCATTAACTGACCACTCAACAACGGTAGTCTCCAGTCTCCACAGTCATAGAAACGCCCTGTTTGTCGGGAAACGAAGAGGTAAAACAGAAATAAAACACTTTACACATGTTGGAAGCAGCTACATCCTTGATTCTTGGTGTCTGAGGTATTTGCTCAGACCACACAGGCTTGAGGCTTCAGATAAAGATAACCACATCCTTTTGTCACTTTTCTCGACCAAAAGGAATAAGATTCCAATTCCGAAGGTTGTCAAGGTCAATTAAAGGGCTACCGGAATTCAGATGGGTGATAATAGGTAATGGATGCCTCAATACCAAAATCAAAAGGTGAAACATGAGCAGTTATAACTATAAACTTTTTGTTGGTTATTTTTTTACATTCACTGAATTATCTCTGACATGATACATTTGAAATATCAAACTAGGGTATCACCATCCCGAAATAAATGTGCAGAACTCATCCATCACTATACAAAGGTCGGACAAAACCTTTCTTCTGGATCATGTTCTGTGACAAAATTTGTGTAAAATCAACATTTCTGTACAAAAAATTATCAAATTTCATTCCTCTTATATATCTGATCCAAAGCCAAGTTCATCCTCAATGTCATCCTCATCTTCAAATAACTTCAGGAATCGAGCTTGTTCTTGCTCTCTTTTCTTCTTTAGCCAATATTTGTATGCAGCTAATAGACCGACTATCAATACAGTCGAAGCTAGAGTACTTATGACTATGATCACAGCAAAATGCATTCCTTTTCCACTGTCATGCGTGCCTGAGGAAGTATTGGCATCTATATACACGTGAAGAACAAAATCATAACTAGACTTCAGAACAAAAAATAAATTGTACCACAAAAGAGGAGAAATGCAGAAATGTGGGCATGCATACAAATGGTTATGCAAAAAGAAACTCCATAAAGCTATTCTACATTTCAAGACCTCCTAGCCAAAAGAATACACAAGGATAAGTGTCGGTGACACAATGCCATACAACACATATCTGACAGCAAGGATACAATTTTTTGTGGCATCTAATTTTCTGAAAAGAACCAACTCAACCTAGACTCACACGTTAACGTACAAGGAGTAAAGTTCGGGATAAAGTGACTACTAGCATAGACCAACTAAACCTCTTACGAAGAATCCTGTTATCGAATCTGTGAAAGTAAGTTAGGTGCACCAAGCAAGGCATTCTACATTCAATTAATCAAAATTTTCTGTTTGATAGCTCTAGGGACATGCCTTTGCAATCTTTACATTCTAACATAAAGTATGTGAATCTGTATTAAAAGAGACAAAAAAGTTAAGGTTAACACATTTGTTTGACAGTTAAATAAGATATAGCCCAAGCTAGTCTATAGCATTGGTATTAAACATGGATATTGACTTAAAAAGAGTTCTTGACACCAAAGCCAACCATTTCCTACCACCAATTTAAGCTATTAAGAAAACTCGATACACAAATAAGAAGCATGTAAAGGTGTGTCATATGCAGAAATGATAACGCACTAACCAGCAGCTAGAGATGCACACTGCAGACACAAGAACGTAGCATCAAACTCCTCCACCTTGATTCTTCTATATTTCCCATCAGAATCCCAAAAATCTTTAGGACAAAACTCCCATTCATCAAACACATCATCCGGTTTCAAGTTGTCCTCCTCATAGAACCCACAACGCTTGCACTTCTTACTCGCAAGTTGCGTCAATGGCTGCCAATCATTAAAAATTCACAATTCCAGTGCTTAAAATCATGAGCGAAAAATTCAATCTTTAATATCTGAGAGACACTGTCTTGCCTAAAACTAAATTGGGTCATTTATTACTTGAAAAAAAATAGCAGAAATTAGTCAATTACCTGCCAAGATTCTTCTCCATTGAAAGTATAGGACACGTTGATTTTCTTAACATCAGGCAATTCCGTACCGTTCTCCCCTTTACATCGAAAAAACACTGTAGGCTCTGTCAACAATTCGTGCGTCTTATAAATCTTAATCGATTCGAGCAAGACAACTCCTGATATTGCAAATCCTGCCGAAATAAGACATGTCTTCAATTTCGCAGAAAACAAAAATGTATCCACAAAATCTGTCAGCTAAAGAAAAATACGATCCAGAAATAAGTATTTACCTGGAAAGCAGCTGAGAAAGATCCAAGAGACCACAAAACCAGCTGAAACTATATAGTTCAACCAATTCGAAAGCCTCATGGCGCCAAAATTCACTCCACGACCCGAACCTATTCGAGCGAGGTGTTTCGGATTACGTCAGATACGATGTGGGTGGGATTCGCAATACACACCTCCGACGATTGTTCGAAGAATTTGGTACTTTTTGGTTGCGTGGAAGGTAAGAAAGCTGATCCATTCCCGCTGCGCGTTAATTGACGAAGGTAACGACTATCTTAAGCTGAGGAGCGTAAAATTATGAATCGAATGGTCCGTACGTCTTTGACGATTATATTAATTTTGAACATTCATTATAATTTATTTAGTTAAGCGCAATTTTTAATTCAAAGATTTATTATTTAGCATATTTTAGAAATGCTTTTATTTTCTTTAAATATCAATCTTTAAAAAACAGATCTAAAATAAGACAAAAAATTTAAGATTTAAAATACTTAATAAACTAAATAAAATTAAAGAATTTGAAATTTGATTAAAAGAGATTATCGAAGATATTAAAATTTAATTAAAAATATAATATTAAATAAAAATCAATTATTTTATTTTATTTTATAACAACTTATTAATTTACAAAAATTGAATAATTAATTAATAAATTGATAGGCTTTTAATGACAAAAATTATTAAAATAAATTGAACAAGGAAGTTGGAAACCAATCCGAAAAGTCGGATGGTTCAAAGGTTTTACGGTTGACCTGGTCGAACAAATTAAGTTTTTTAATAATCGATAAATATTCATATTTTATATTATTAAATAAGATTATATATTTCTTTTTTAATTGGAATTTATATTTTAACACTTGATAAATCTTAAAGCTATAATTGAGTGCCAATTTTGTTGCTTATCGTTGATAACACAAAATAAAAGAAATAAAATATTTATTGAAAAAATAAAATTTAGATTAAATTACATTTTGTGGATATAAAATTTTTATTTGGAATTGCACGTTTTTACTCTTTTTCTTATCATCATGATTTAATTAATCTAATGGATAAAAAGAAACAAATTTAAACCAAAATTTAGAACTAAATTGGAATATTTGCATTTAATGACTTGTTAAATAATGTTTTAAAAATTGGATCGAAAGTTAAACCCGTAAAAAAAAGTTTATTTAAAATATGATTGAAAAATATTTTTTTAACTTATCGAAGAATTTAATGTTTAATTTAAAAAAGATTGTTAAATGAAAATTAATTGATTTATTTTAGTTTATAAGAACTTATTAATTTACGAAAATTGACTAATTAATTAACAAATTGCTTGATTTTTAACGACAAGAATTATTAAAGTAAATAGAACTGAAAGTTGAAAATTGAACTAGAAAGCTAGACAGTTTGTGATTTTTACGATTAATCGACCGAAAAGGTTGAATTTTTTAATCATTGCATTAAAGATAATTTATGTTGATTATATTGTTTGATTATGTAAGAATAAGGTAAATAAATTAAGACAAAGAGTAAAATAAACATTAGAAAATAAAATAAACTAAAATTATAGAGATAAGAGTAATGTCTAATTAAATATTTTATTTTAAAAGCAACATGTGTTTGAATTTTTTTAAATTGATAAATGTCCTTAATTATAATTCTATTTTTTATAATAAACGATTTGTAGTGATTATTTTTAGGTGTATACAAATTCCTGGTACATGTACTAATACGTTATACGTGAGGACGAAACATTTGAAACAACGTTGACTTTGAGACCATTGTCTGTGAAGACCCTACAGCCTCGGAACTTTCACAGGGTTCTCCTCCAATCCAAGCAGTTTACGTACCAGCAAACTGTAAGGTCCCAATTGATTGAACGAAACCTTGGCACTTGATTTCCTAATTCCTGGCCTGCGAACATAAGCATAGAAAATTGGAAACTGAACATTGGAGAGATTTTACAGACAGACAAGTTTTTCTTGTTGCACTGATACTCCAATTATAGTAAAAACACGATGTTCCATTATTAGCTCTTGTTAATGTGGTACGTACAAACACTTCTGTCTAATTATAGTAGTGAACAATGGAGGTGACAACGAAGACACCACACCTTTTCTCTTCTGTCTATGCTCTTTTGTGAGAGCGGCCATAGCCATAAACTTTCCTTGGAAACGATAAGGTCAAAACAGAAGTGAACAAAACGAGAACTCATTTCCAATGTTGACATTTCGGTACCACCTCGCAGTTCCAATCCTGACATTTCTTGTTCTTATAGTCTCCATTGCTGAGAGTCACATCCATCATCATAATCCTCATAATCAACCTCACCCTCTTCCATCTCACGAGCAACCTCACAGTCAACCTCCTCCGTCTCAGAGCCAATCTCAGCCTCCTCCATCTCAAATTCAATCTCAACCACCTTCGTCTCATCAATCTGATCCTAAACCTGGTAGTCCTGGGACAGGTGATGGCAACAAGAAACCTCTTTACGATGGCAAACAACTGGCACGGAAGTTTATTCTTGCCCACAACGAGATCAGGCTAGCCAAAAACGTGAAGCCCTTGACTTGGAACAAGACATTGAAGAGATACGCAACTCGCTGGGCTAACCAACGTGTCAACGATTGCTTGTTGATGCATTCTCCCAAGAGCCCCTACGGTGAAAACTTGTTCTGGAGTCTCAAAGGACACTGGACGCCGGCCGACGTCGTCAAGTGTTGGGCTGACGAGTCTTCGAACTACGACGGCGTAACAAACGAGTGCATCAACAACAGTATCTGCGGCCACTATACGCAGCTTGTGTGGAAGGCGACTGAGCGTGTAGGTTGCGGCCGTGTCACGTGCAATTCCAACAAGGGTTACTTGTACGTTTGCTCCTACGATCCTCCCGGAAATTACTACTTCGAGGGTCCTTTTGGTGGCAAGTTTCAGAAGTCCATTGTGTATCCTCCACCGCCGGCCGGCGAAGCATAGTCTTTACCACCACCACGCAAGACACTTGAGGATCATATTGGTAATATAGTAGTTTTATAGTATGCACCTTATCGTTGAAATCTTATATCTTGTTTTTGAGTATTTGTTGATTGTTCTTGTGTTTTCCACCGTTCAAATTTGGAATGGAGTTAATTTGTATATTTAAGATATTGTTTTTAAATACATTTTGATTAAATTTTTTATCTCCACTTTTTACCTGTAATTCTTTTAACCTTTTTATCATTTTTTAATTAAGAGATATCTCTTTCTTCATTTCCTAATTCTTTCATATGAGAATGTAGATATACTAATTGTTACAAAAATAGAATTAATATAGGAGAAAATAAGAACATAAAAATACAAATTTATATGATTCGGTTAATTTAGTTAATTTAGTTGAAGAATGTCTAAAGCTAATGAGATAATTTTTTGAATAAAATACCCGTCGCCAAAAGCCCCTTTTGTTGTAATAAAATGTTCTCACCAAGGTTTTCTAATATCTTATTTAGAAAACGTTATCAAATTATTTATAGATTAGGGTTACTTGAAGAAGTTTAATTATAGTGAAACTTTATTATTATAGAAGTCTAAGGTTGCTAATATTCTATTTCCATGCATGCCTAGTGACACTAAAACTCCATTTTATCATAAGTTTGACTAGAATTCTATTTCATCAAAATTTAAGGCATGCTTCACAATTTTTTACTTGGACTTGAATTTTCCAATAACTAATCAAGAATCACTCTTTGCCTATATAAACTCCTAAAGGCTTCAAGTTATATAAGCATTCACCAAATTCAAGCTATACTTGAAATTTTATGCAAGTAACACTTTCATCAACATGTTAGTTGTATCTTCCAAAATATGACCTTTTTTCAATAAGATCTTACTAGATGCAGTCAATTTTTTGATCTTATGAAACCTTATATCCTTCACCATGGTCCTCATCTGTCTATTTTTCACTTGAATTTCTCTAGTCCCTTGAAGATAAATCAATCCCTATTATCGATAGTAAAAGCATACACGACTTGATCTCCCTAATTATTTCTCCTTGGATGCTTAATGATCCTTCTTAATCTATCCTTCTTAATGATTCTTCTTAATCTATCCTTAGTTATACCATACTAATACTTTTTTCCTAATATTATCCATCTCTCGAAATAGAATTTTCAACCTTTTTAGCATCTAATCCAGGTTGTTCTAATACCACTATTGACCCTGACACGACCCTTCTATATATGTTTGCCTCAACATAAGTCATTCCTTAAACATTATACCTTTAAAGGTTATCTTAAACTTTTTACTAAAAGCACGAAACTTACAAAAGTTTTCCTTCCTGTATTGGGACAACTTTCAATAAGCTTTTCTTATGAAGTTCTTTCATCTCTCACTTACCAAAATGATTCACCCGTATGTGTGATACCATAGTATTATTCTTCTTCTATGAAGATTAAGACACAACCACCATTTCCATTACTATTTTTCCTATTAGGATATATATGTTACGTTGTAATTTTTCTTTTATCATAGTTAATGCATGCTTTACCATCTAAAGCTTCCATTATCACTAAAAAATTTATACTCTTGACTAATAAGAATACCCAAGAAAATCAAATTATTTTGAAACTAAAAAACATATCAGAACATCCAATGTTCTAATAGTTCCATCATGCATCTTGATCTACCTGAACCATTGTCTTTGACAACGTGCTCTTCATCACCACTTTATCTTATAGTACCATTCTATTATTTAAAAGAACATAACAAATTTTTATTGAAATTCATATGATAAGTGGCCTCAATGTTTTTTCCCTGTCAATTTGAGAATCAAAATTACTCACTGTTAAAACATAATTACCTCTTCTATCCTTTTCAATGGAATTCTCTTAAACTACAATATCGCTTGTTTTTCCACATGTTTCCCTTTTCTCGTTTATATTCTTTCATTATAGACAATCCCTATTAAAATATCCTTTAACTTTACCATCAAAGCATCAAAGTTTAGAATTCGATTTGGATCGTGACTTACTCTAGTTTTTAGTACCATTTTCCTTATTCCTTACTCTGCACAACTATATTCAAAATTGATCTAACTTTATATATGCCACAGATCTTTTTTTTTAATTCTTTGAACTACAAGGTATCCTTCATATCACTGATAGATAGAAATAGTCTCTGTACCATATAATATAGTATTAACAAAGTTCTCATATAAATTGAACAAGGAACATAAAAGCATTACGGTTTGACCCTTATCTTCAATTTTAATGCTAACACCTTTCTAAATTTGAGATGATCCAGTCAAAATTATTAATGTAATTTTTCACATGTATACTTTTTGACATCCTCAAGGTATATAGATGTTGCTTTGAATATAAATGATTAGTAAATAATCTTTTCTAATACTTAATTTTAAGTCATTTCTATAACAAAATAACTTTTGTTTCAACAACTACTCCTGTGAGGACCTTATCACCTAAACTCAATAGTATTGCATTGTGCGCCTTCAATAGAATCTCTTCCTTCTTATAGGCTTCCAAATTCTTCGGTAATCTCCTCTTGTCGACGTTGTTATGCCATTGCTGCTAAACAAGAATTGTTGTCATCTTCATCTTCCATAGAGTGAAAATATTCAATTTAATAAACTTCATAATATTGAATTTATGAAGAGACATCTTGATAGCAAACCCTAGAGTCACAAAAGACAAAATTTAGGCTTTGATACATATTATTACAATATCAATTGCTTTGATATTAATTGTTGTGAAAAATAGTAATTTGGAAGAAAATAAGAAAGCAAATATACAATAATTTAAGTGGTTTAGTCAATCTATTTGACCTTTGCCCATAAGTAAGCAGACATAATTCTTTTATTGATATGAAAAATATGATACAAAGAGAAATATAATAACTACAACATTATATAACCTCCTAAAGGTTCTCTTTAAAGATTGTCACCAAAGTCTTCCAAGATCTTACTTACAAAACCTTTATTAAAGACTATTTTACTTGTAAGAATTCTAATTAAGTGAAACTTGGTTATCATAAAAGTTTAAGACCATCAATATTATATTTTCACATAAGTTAAAAGTTATTGAAACTATATTTTCATATATGTCTAGTTACACTAAAAATCTATTTCGCTAAAATTTAAGGCATATCGCATATAAACTAAGTAAATATACGTTGCCTATCATTTATAGTTTTTTTTAGAATATAAAAAATTCATTAAAAAATAGAGAAGTTTACATCAGGAGAGGGACTCTCCCATATGAGGAAGACTCACTTGAAACACTGATATATCTAGGTTAAGACAAAATGGCGACGTTCAAAATAATGTTTAGTAAGCAAAGTCGTTTAACATTTAGGGTATAACAAAATGTGTCTTTCTCGAATCTTCAAATGTTTCTCGATTTGGGAGGGTGAAAGGTGATGCTCTGACGGTGAGGCTAGTGGTGTGGCTCCACGGTGTTTTTTCTACTCTTTTCTCCGCACAAAGAAGATCTTAACTTAGGTAACATACTCAACTTCATAATCGCGATGACTTTTAGTAATTAGGGCATAATGATATTGTTTTTTGACTCTTTAGACATTGCTTTTTTTTTTAAGGTTTGGGGGTTCAGCTCTACGGTGACGAGTTGGAGGGGGTGATCTCAACTCAGGTAAGCTTCTCAACTCAGTATGATTCCATCCTTTATATATATGAATCTCCATAAAATAAAAAACTATATGTTGATAACAGGGATCTGGTTGGACAGCGGTGTTCCTTCAAGCATGACGCGACTAAGGAAGAGCATAACTGAGAAAGCCCTTTCCTTTCTAACAGGTGAGTCCAGATCTACCTATACTTCAGTAGTTTTTTGTGAGTAGGTGAATGAATAATCTGCTAGAAACCAGGAATTTCTATGCTTGAGAGATCACTACTTTTCTAAATTGTTCTGAACTGAACCCAGGTTGTATGAAACTTTTTTTAGTAACATGAATTAGGAAAAGACAATGAGGACTATATTCTCGACGTGAGAGCCATTCCTCTGCTACAGTGTCGGTTCAACTGATTTGTAATCAGTTGTTCCCTTATGCTAGCAATAGTGAGTTCTATAAGAGAGAATAGAGAATTAGATTTCTCTTTAAACCTTCTACTATTCCTCTCATTCCAAACTGCTCGAGTACATGTAGCAACCGAGACCATTATAATAGCCCTATCATATTTAGAAATATGTAGATGAGATAACTCCAGGAGGATGTTAGAGAGTCTGCAATAGTTAAACCCTGGGGCATATAGTCTAAAGATTTGTGCCCAAATCTCTTTAGAGAAAACACAATCAAAGAGGAGATGGTCTCTAGTTTCATCCTCTAGGTTGCAAAGAATATATATCTTAGAGGAGAATATGAACTTCAGCCTATCCAAAGTGCTGAGTCTGTTCAACATAGCTAGCCAGATAAGAAAACTAGCATTAGGTCTAAGAACATTGTTCCAAATCAAGGGATACCATCCTACTCTATTAGTTGTCCCATCCCTCAACTTTTTAGCTTCCCTTATAATTATTTCTGAAA
>JAOTAX010000172.1:117633-162594 GCA_025629825.1 Erythroxylum guanchezii | reverse complement strand
TTACCAACAAAAGTTACTTTTCTTGTTCCTTGGGCAACACATAAAGGTTGGGTAAGCGTCCCAATTGGTACTGGACTGGCCGCTCAAATTAGTCTTTTTAAGACTATTTCAATTTAAGAAGTTGAAGATTTCATTTGATGGTGAGGAATATTGCAACCCATCTCAATCTTAACAAGGGTCTGATTCAGATTAACCAAAATTTTGTTGTGACATAACTTAACTTGAAATCTAGTTGGACCCGAGATAAAAATAATGTTATGCAAATCCTTATAATTCATCTCGTGAATCGGGATAATCTTCTTAAGATTGAGTCCAACTTAAAATGAGATCGATATAAGTTTGACTATTTAATTAAATCAGGATAATTTTACCATCCCTATTATCTAAGAGTAGAGATACATTAATTCTTATAATCATCAATTAAATCAAACTCATCACTTTAATTTTAAAATGTTGGTTCATTGAATAGTTTATTTGATATAATAAGTTGGGTTGCGAAGACTAATTAGACCCAAAGCTCTAGGCTCGAGCTTAAATTCTATCAAATTTGAATAGCTTGATGCTCGATCGAACTCGTGCTATATATATAATTAAAAGGGACATCTTTTTATTTAAAACAACATTTTTTAATCTAAAAATTTCGGTGCTTCGGTTGGGTCAAACAAGATAGTTCAAGCTCAAACCGAAATCTAAAATTAAAAAGAAAATTTAAACTCGACCCAAATTTTGATTAACTCATATCGAACATATTAAATTTGGGTCAGGTTGAACTGAATAGAGTTTGCCACCCTTAAATTTGCTTAGTGAAATTTCTCAAATATTTTTAAGTATTAGAGGAAGAAAATCTAAAATATATATTTTATAGACATTTATACATCAAAAAAAAAAAAATATATGGTGAAGTCACAAAAAAGCAAAATATAATTATACATAATTATTTAACTTAAAGAAGAAATCATCCAAGTCTCTGAACAAAACTTTTCTTTTACTTCAACGAGCAAAAAGTTGAAGGCAATATCATATTGAATGTAACCGTGGGATGAAAGCGAAAATGAGTGTGGAAAGAGTGACGCTTTTTATGATTGCTCGACCAAAAAGCTTATGCCAAGTATGATTTAGCTGGAATCATACTTTATATGGCTATTGGGACATAAGTGAGTACATCTTTGTTGGAAAATTAGTAAGCAAGTTAAAAAGAACACTGTAATTGCCAAAAAGAGAGAAGAAAGTGCATAGTGCAAAGTAAATAAAAGTGATGTGTGCCAAATGCACAAAAGGTTTATACTATATGTTGTGTAGACATTCATATCATGGTTGAAAAGCTAATAAAAAGTGTAGGTGACATTTACAATAGGTGGAGTTGGGTTTGGCTTAAATTTTTTATTTTTTTTATTATTTTTGAACTTTTTAAATTTTAGAACGAATCTTTTGAATTTAAAACATAATATTTATTTGAATTAAAATTGAAATTGAATTAACTCAAATCTAGTTCGTTAAATTTAAACTAATTTTGATGCAACAACAATCACAATGTTCTACTGAGAATATTTCTGTTTGATTGTAAAAACGTCATTTTGTAATTAGGATTGGACAGATTGACCCGAGACTCAACTCTTTTAAGCAAAATGTTTGGCCTGAGTTGCCAAAGTTTAAACCTAATTAATTAAAAACTCCTGAATCTGATTTATGGACCGACCTATTGTTATCCCTAATGGGTAATCAAATGATAATAAGTGTGAATTATATCAACGGGCTTTGGTTTTTGTATAATGGGCTTCTCAAATGAAATGAACTTTGGTTGCAAACTTCCTAGACCTAGTCAAGAGTTCGAATCCTACCGGCTTGCTGTCAATAATAAGAACTTCCCTGTAGAGGAGTTTTCTGCTTAGCCCTCAGTTTGTATACTCTGGACTGTACACAAGAGAGTTTAAGTAATCAAATGGTTTAGGCCCAAGTCAAGTTTCTGTTATATAATTACGAAACGACTCAAAATTGAAACTTTCTAACGCCATATACTGGAAATCATCAAACTTGGATGCGAGAAGTTGGTTCGCTTGAGAGATCTGCGACTTATCCATTTAGTGACTTTGGACCTTTAGTTGGTTCATAGTTGATAGCTTCTTGCTAAGACCTAATTAATAATTATAGGAAGAACACAAAACGCTGTTTACATGCATAGATTATGACCTGGTTAGCAATCAGCTAATTGTATTAACTGTTAGTTAATAAAATCAGTTAATTTGACAAACAGATTGTATTAGTTGTTTGTTATTTCATATTTAATAAAATTAGTTGTTTAGGACTTACGAAGACATGACTTTAAAAAAATTATAAGAGTATGAATATTATATATCTTAGTATTTCGTTGAATATTCTTATAGAAATTTAGATTTTAGATATTTAATTGTACAAAATTTAAGTTTATAACTCTAATAAAAAATATATAATATATATAATAATAATAATAACATTATCAACAACAATACTACTAATAATAATAATAACAATAATAATAATAATAATAATCCAACGTTAAAATTCAACAACAACAACAACAACAACAACAACAATAATAATAATAATCTAATGTTAAAATTTCTATTAATACGAATGATATAGTGAGCTACATCATGTTAGTATTTTTCATATAATATGTAAGAATTTTATTATTTAATAAATTAAAAATGACTTATAAGGACATGACTTAAAAAAATATAAAGCCATGATTAAATATTTAATTTTATAAAAATTAAAATTTTGACAATAATAAAAATATAACAAAAATTAAATTTTACAAAAAATTTACAAACGTTTCGTGCATAATTCATAAATATAACATAGTGCGAGGCATGACACTATTTATAATAATTAATTTTGCTACAATGTCATGCATGACACTGGAGCATGATTAATAATAATTCACTTATGCCACATTATAACACAATTAATTAATTATAATTAGGTATAAATTGACTTATAAAAATTAATTAATATATATAAAGCTTAGAGAGCCCACAGCTATGGATAGAGCGAAGCTGAGCTCTACGAGAGTTGTGGAGAGTAATGCAAATATTAACGTCTAATACCTTTTCTTCCTATCATGGATTTTATGACGAAGCAGTAAAGTGGAACGAAGACGTGCTGACGTACACTAGTTGGTAGATTATGAGCGTTTATTGTGTAGATAACTAAAAGACTTGCTAAAAAGTAGCTGATTCCTTGTCCAACAAACGCAGCCTATGTTGACTTTATGATAAAACATTGAAGAAACATCAACATAACGACATGTCTTCTTCACCTTCATATGATTGAACACCTAATTCTTACATTTCCTCTTATCATTAGTTTTTTTAAACTGTAATTTAGTACTCTATTACAGTTAAAATACCAATGCTAATTGATTCCGATTCTTGAGATGAACATTTTCCGGTGATGGGTCATGATCCTTAAAGCCATTTTCTGGTACACTTTGCATTAATGCGCTTTCTTTTTGTTAAGCTCGATTGGAAGTCTCATGTCTATTTGCTTTTGAACTGCAAAACGAAGTCTTTTGGAAAGTCGATCTCTTTATTGGGAGGTGAGACGATGAATAACACCTAACGACACTGATTTGCTTCTTTTTATCAATTATAGAGTAATGGTTCTGTCAAGACTGTCACTGTTCATGCTTACCTTTACACTTTTTAAGTAAAAATATTTATAGTTTTAAATTTTCAATTTATTAAATTATAGAATAATTTGTAGTTTAATTAAAGAAAAATATTTTAAATGAAAATTAACTAGCTTATTCTCGTCTATAAAAATTAGTTAGCTAATTAATAAATTAGTCGATTTTTAATAATTATCGTAAATCGAACCAAAAAGTTAATTGATTTAAAATTTTTACGATTGAATTAGTTCGATGTTTTATTCATTACGGAAAATATTTAAGAGATTTGGATTTTAGAAGTAATTTAATTCATTATACAAATTATTCTTATTTCTTGAATTATTAAAAATCATGTAATACTCAAGATTTATTTTTGGTTAAAATTTTATCACTGTATTTTAATATTTATTGTAAATTTTCTTGTAGATTATAAAAACATAAGATAAATTAAAGACTTTATTTACCATTGTATTTATTTTAAATTATTAAAAATTCCGTAGTATTTGAAAATTTAAAATACCTTATATTATATTTTTATAATATTTTAATGTAAAATTTTAAGGAATTAATGATTCTCAATTGTATATAAGAACTTATATGTACCTAATAATTTGCAATAAAATTTATAAAAACTTAACAAAAAATTTTAATTGTTTAAATATTTAAAATGCATTTTCAATAATTAAAATAATAAACATTAGAGACCCATCATCAAGTTAAAAATAGCTTCACATGGCTTAATTTAAGGTAGTCAGCCTTTAATTTATTTAAAAATGTTAAGTAAATTCTTTTTATTATTTATAATATTATATTACATTTTAATATTTTTAAAATAATACTATTAACACTCTAAATTTTAATAAAATTAAGTTTATTTTACATTTTAATAATTTAAGTCTTAATTAACTAAAGTAGTTAATTATAAAAAACAAGTTAATGTTAAAAATTGAATAAAATTGAAGATTGTTTTATAACAACAACACCTAATTAAAGTCTCACTGAAACTTGAGAAGGCTCAGTAATAAGCAAATTTATCACAACTCGATAAAGAGACAGTTTTCAATAAATCCACGTATAATGCAAAATAATAAATTTGAAGTTTCTTTTATTATTATACAATTATTATTATTTGAAAACAATTTCTTTACTTGTTAGAGCAAAGTTACGTATTATTAGATCTTCTTAAATTTCATATTTTAGGTGAATTTATACGAAATATTATTGTTCTTATTATTTTTTTGCAATTATTCTTCATAAAAATAAGACTTATTTAAAATGTTTAGAAAATATTGTGTAACAAAATGCAATTTCACCCTTGATGAAACTCTAATCGATAAGTGGATTAATTGAGTTTAACTAGGAGTAATTATTGTTTAAAAAATTTAACAGATGATTAGCAAAGTACATAATTGAATTTGCTGTGTGATTAGACAAGAGAACAGTGTACTCTCACCAAACTAGGAAAAAACTTGTAGGCGGCCAAGGTTGATGTGATGATCAGATAGCAGCAGCAGAAACCAAGTGGAGCACGAAAATCCAGAACACAACGATCGGACGGTCCAAAAGTGACCGGCAACACTCGTGTGCAATTGATTTTATTTTAATTCCACTGTAATCATAAATTAATAATAATAATGAAAGTACGTACGTTAGGCGTAGCTGCTGTTTTAGGGATCCTTTACACGCAATTGCTGACATCATCACAGTCTACTCTGCTTCACTCACCTGGCTCCCTTCGCTCTGGCGCGTTAGTACCCTGTTTACATCATTATTTTAATAATTTAATAATGTTAGCTGATTTTATCAGTTATTGTCTGATAGCTGATTATATCAGTGAATTGTAATAACTGTTTATTAGAGATGTTTGGTAAAATTAGTTTTTAAGTATTAATTGTTGATGTATAAAATGACTTATGAAGATATGACTTAAAAAAATTATAAAGATATGAATATTATATATCTTAGTATTTCATTGAATATTCTTATTAAAATTTAGATTTTAGAAAAGTCATGTTCATCTCTACTGTTTAATCATCTATAAAAAATTTATGTAACTCTTTTTATTTTCATTTTTGTTTAAGGTCAACTTTTTATTTCTAACCTATAACTGTATAAAACAATTATAAAAACAAACACTATTCTTAAAATAGGTATCTAGAAACCTCAATTAAAGGGTACAATTAACTTTTGATAATTAAAATTTTAACTGATTGATAAAAACGCTCCTATATAGGAGCGTTTTCATTTTTGACTGTTTATTTTAAACCAACCATGAGATTTGCTATTCCCCAAATAGTTTTCGTAGTTATTTAAAGAGTCAAACAGCTGAAGACAACCATTCAATTAAAAAAATAGCCGATTGATTATCTACCAAACGAGACCTAAATTATTTGAGCAATTTAATCGTAAAAATTTTAAATTATTTAATTTTTAGTTTAAATTAGGAATAGGAGAAACTGAATTTGTCACCTCTATTTATACTTTATCATATTAAACTATACATATAAATATAAGATATATATATAATGTTATTAAATTAAATTGTCTTTATTTCACGTCCAATCCAGTGAGGAACGAAGAGAGCGTGGTAAAGACGGGGGTTATGAGCGAGTGTGAGAGAGGCGCAGAAGGGGAAGAGTACGTACAGAATCTGTTTACGAGGGCTGGGAACTCTGATAACTCCGTTACGTTGGACGACGGCGAAGTCGGGGGGTTTCGCGCCATTGTAGCGTGTGTTTTGACGGTGGAGGTGGGCCCCACTACACTAACGTTAAACATGACGTTAGTCACCTGAAACTGAACGTAACATAAACAGATCTATCTCTCCTGTTCTTGTCAGAAATTAAATATTTTAATTACATATTTAAAATGTTTTATCGTGTTAAAGTTATATTATTTAAACTTTTTTTTCATATTTAGTGAATTAAAATTATTGGTAAATTAGTATTTTCAAAATCAGTCAAGTATCAACCAAATTATATAAAATTTCGAAATAAATTATAGAGACATATTAACATTTATAAATGTTAATTAAATTAATTTAATATTTAATATTAAATTATGAACTCTTTAAACACTTAAAACAAAATTTAAAGGCTTAGATTTATTATATTTATTGAAATTCACAATATAATAAATATTAAAAATTGATCGATCCATTATTTTTACCATTAAAATAATTAGATCGATTTAGTTTTTATAGTTATTAATTTAAATGAATAAAATTGAAATTTAATAAAGAAAAGTTTCAAAATATTAATAGTTCGTAGCAGTATTAATTTAATAATAGTAATAATAAGAAAAAATAGGGAACATTATTTAATTTTAAAGACAAATCACATAAAACAGCCCATGTGATATACTTGATTATTCATCTTAGCCCCTGTATTTTTAATTCGGTCACCTTAGCCCCTGTGATTTTTTATTCTCATTCAAGATACCCCAATAGGGTATTTTCAGACAAATTCGCCCTTAGATTATTGAAATACATTTTTTTAATCTCTTAATTCCAAGGGCAAATTTGTCCGAAAATACCTAATTGGGGTATTTTGAATGAGAATAAAAAACACAGAGATTAAGGTGAACGAATTAAAAACACAAGGGCTAAGATGAATAATCAAGTATATCACAGGGGCCCTTTTATAGGATTTGTCAATTTTAAATATGTGTTAAAATTTTACATTAAACTTTTAAATATTTTATAATTTATTAAATTATTTATTTGATGTAACTAATTTGTAATTAAAATTTGATTTAGTAGATATTTAAATTATCAAAATTTTGATTGTTTATTTTTAAAATTAAAATAACTAAGTTGTTGTATTTAAATATATTTTTGAATGTGATAAATAAAATTATTTAATAAAAAAGAAATTTATTTATTTTATTTCGTACAATTTTTATTTATATAATTTTAACAATAAACATTTATAAAATTTTATCTTTATATATAATAGGTCTGATATTATTGATAGCCTTTTATTTATAAAATATTCAATAAACTTAGTTTTTGCATATTCACCCTATAAAGTTTACATTTTTCATCAACTCAAACAAAAATAAATATATTATCTAATAATAATATAAAATGCTAAAAAGCAAACATGTACATGTATACACATACAAGTGTATTTCACGAAAAACGACAAAACTCCTTAAACCTTGTCAGAAATATCTGCAACACAGTTCGGAGTTCAATTATTACCGGGAGTAACCGGTGGTTTCCCGGTTTCTCGAAACCCTATGCAGAGCAGTGCCTCCATTGAAGAGAATAGAGAGTGCATTAAGGGTGACTGGTGAGGAAGCTGACTGAAACTAAGAGACAGGATTTTGTTTTTGGTGTCTGTTTAACTTCACACACTCACACACATATATATACATATTCTTTTTCTTTCTATTAGGTTGGTGTGTGTAAGTGAGTGATTGTCTCTGTCTCCGTGCGAGGATGCGTGAAATAAGCAACCCTGAGGCTGAACCCACCCATAACATGAGCTCAAGTTTTTTCTCGATCTCCTCACGTATCTTTCTGATAACCTGACCTCCTCTGCTATAGCTTCAGACGCAGAAGCTCATGATAGCCTTTCATTTCATCATCACCACATCTCTTTCACTGTTCTCTCTCTTTACTCATTAGCTCTATCATCTTTAATTTCCCACTTCCGCTTTCTCTCTTCCTTAAGTAGTAGTAGTATAGTAGTCTTTCTTTGTGTCTGTGTGACCATGGCGGAGGGTTACGAGCCTTACCATGTCCCACAACAAAGTAGAAGAGATAAGCTAAGAGTTGTGGCTCAACAAAACCATCATGAACTTCAAGCTTGTGCTGGTTTATTTCCTATGTATGATCCCTCACTACTCTCTTCAGATTTGCTTGCTTCGTGTGCTAACAACTCGCTGTCTGGTGTAACTGAGGCTTGTAAAGCCAACCCGGTTTGTGTTGTTAAAGAGGAAGGTTCCAATTTGATGGCTTTTACCGGAGGGATCGTGAATGCTTCTTCTTCTTCTTCTTCTCCTCCTTCTTCTCATCATCATCATCATCATCATCTTTACTTGGATCCACGCTCCTCTTTGCCTGTAAACCCTAGTTCGATCCAAGATGTTAACTGTAACCCTTTTCTTTATACATCACATAGCCTTCAAAGTCTCAGAGATTTTGACCAGCCTTATAATAGTGAAGTGATAGTGTTCAAGCCAGAACCTTTGTCGTTGACCACTCATGACTCTAATGCCACTGGACAAGGGCTGTCTTTATCTTTATCTTCTCACCATCCCCACCAAAGTAATCTTCCTTTAGAGCTTAATTTGCAAAGATATGGCTCTGCAATTTATACTGATAAAATTAGCAGCGGAGGTGGTGTCTGTATAGTTCCGGGAACTGGTTCATCTTCGAACGACGTATCTAGAAGCTCTGTCCCTCTCGGTCCATTCACGGGGTACGCTTCAATCTTGAAGGGATCGAGGTTTTTGAGACCTGCACAACAGTTACTTGAAGAGCTATGCGATGTGGGTCGAGGAATTTACGGCCAGAAGATCATGGTAGACGCGTCTCTAATGGATCCTCCGATTGAATGTTTGAGCGCGAGTGAGATTGTTGATGATCCGGTTAATTGTGGGAATGGAAGTGAAAGTCGAAGGAAAAAATCCAGACTTGTTTCGATGTTAGACGAGGTATGCATCTGCATCCCCTTATCAGTTCATGTTGTTCTTTTCATGCATCTGCTCTCTCACTTTAGGGCAATCAACGAGGTTTTCGCTGTAATGTACAACGTAGAATTCATGTTTAGTTCTTTTCTTGGGTTTTTAGATTTAATGTCCAAGTCCCACGTCATTTGGCTTCTTATTCACTTGAAGCCCTCCTTCAAGTCGGGTTTATTTTTTTTTGTGTGAAACCGGACCATTTAGGCTCCGTAGGAGCCATTAGTAGGGTCCTGTTAAGTGAAATATTGGTTATTTAATGCATTGTCTGGCTTCGAACCAACCTGCAATTGGTTGTTTTTTGCATGAATAGGTGATTGTATAATGCAGCTTTGAAATTTATGTCTTTCCTCAATTTTGGTTCTTGTTATAGATGGCCTCGATGAGCACGAAATCATCTTTTTGGAAAAGGTGATAGGAGGGAATATATGCACACATATAGTTGTTATAAAGTATCTGACAACCATAGAAAGAGTTCTAATAGGTGACAAAGTCACCATTTATGGAGCGTAATGTGCATAAAGTGGTTAAAGGGAATACATTTGAAAAGATTTATACTCCAAAAAGCCGAGTAACTTCAAGAATAATTGGATTCCAAAACCTAAAGAAAAACAGATGAGTAGATGATAAGGTGTATGCACTTTTTGAAGGAGTGGCTTAAATTTAAGCAAGGTGTACTTGCAATTTTTAGGTATCAGTTGGTTATATGGTTCTTCACCTTTTCAAAGTAACAAAGGCAAGTTTTTAGGTTCTATTATTCCTTCATGTGCATTTTATGTTCTGTTGATTCATCATGAGCATCGATATCACATTATTTGTAGTAAGTTATGATGGTCTATTTGATGCCTGGTCATGATAATAGCAGTGACATCAAACTTGAATGGTATTCGGGGGTTGAACTATCCATGTCACTGATGTTTTTTGCACAATTCAATGGTTTATTGTTGCGGAAACTTTGGACTAGAGAAAGTGGATTAAGGACTCGACATTTAGCCAAAATAACACTATCTTGACACAGACTTGTGTAAATTATCACCACAATACGAGCCACGGTTGTCATGACATTTCAGGGTATCTTGCTAATCTGCGTATGTTGGGTTTTAGTAAGTGTGCAAGTTACTTGTAAGGCTATTGGAGGAAGTAGATTAAGAATGAAACTGTTTCTAGATGTTAACTTACTAGTTGGCACATTGTCAATAGAAAAGAAATAAAAACTCAATGCATATGGAAAATGAAATCTCCCTTTTCTGTTCCATGTTTTATAAAATTGCTTTCTGTTGGAGGATTACAAAGGTGTCTTTGCTTTGCCTAGAAGTAGCTTTTATGGTAGTTCATTATTGTTATCGATTCACCTATTTGGTAAATTAACTTCACATTGATTGTCCTCTTATCTTATTTTGCTTCACATGGATATACTTTCATAAATGTTTATGCTTACATATATTCTTGATGTTATGCCAACGAATTTGTTCTCGGTTGTGTTTATCCTCTATATTCGTCTTTTTCTATGAATATAGTGAAGAAACACTTGTGTTACTCAATAATTATGGCTGCTGTTCTTGGCACTTTGTGCAGCTACTTAACTCACTTTCTTGCTGTCTTGCATTCTGTGCATGCTTAAGCACAAAAGAAAAACCTCATTTGAGTGCTGGGTAGTGTCTAGACATGGTTGGTTGTGCTAATTTTAAGGTAGTAAGATCGTAAGTTCCCCAAATAAGTATTTGTTTGAACTGCTTTGGAGAATAACATTACGTACCTGGTTTCACATCTAAGCAAAAGTTTAATTTTGGACCTGTTAGTTAAACAATTGATACGGAAACACTTGCATAGGTTTTACTTTCAAGAATCAAGATTGATTAAGGCACGAGTATGAAGAAAGGGTAAACAATTGAGAAAGGACTTACAATGGAGTCATTGTAGAAGTAAAATTGATAATCTCTTTAAGCGGGTTTACATCACAATGGGATTCTTCAGTGTAAAACATGATGCAAAATTTGTAAGATATCCCTTGTTCACTCTTCAGCGAAGGCCGGGGAAATGAGGACAATGTGCATACCCGTCTTATATATTTGCGTGTATGTGTATGCATGAACATGTTTATATTGTCTGTGCTTATATTCAGGTATCTAAAGTAGGTACAGGTACTCTAGCTTGTGAAGCCTTTTCACATCCTATTGCTGGTTTAAGAAAGTATTGTTGTACCTTCACAAATTCCACTTGATCGATGAAACTGATTTGTTTTTGGTCTTCTAACTGCATTCTGCAACTTCTCCAAAGGTTCTTACCTTGCTGATTTTGATTTTTGATTAGGTATACCGGAAGTACAAGCAATATTATCAGCAGATGCAAGCGGTTGTGGCATCTTTTGAGTGTGTTTCTGGGCTTGGCAATGCAGCTCCATATGCAAACTTGGCCTTGAAGGCCATGTCTAAACATTTCAAGTCATTGAAGAATGCTATAGCAGACCAGCTTCAGTTCAACAACAAATCTCAAGGTCAAATTTTCCATGGAAAAGAGGAAGCTACAAGGTTTGCTGAGACTGATAGAGGGATTTACAGCCAAAGACATGTTCAGAACCCTGGATTCATTGAGCACCAACCTGTGTGGCGACCGCAGAGAGGGCTCCCTGAGCGTGCGGTAACAGTGCTCAAGGCATGGTTGTTTGAACACTTTTTGCATCCGTAAGTATCCGAGTTTATTTTGTCCAACATTCTGGTAGAAGTGTCTCCTGATTCAACTTGTGAATTTTGCTTTGTCTTTGTTTTGGTTTTCAACAGTATTTTTTAAAAGATTACTTGTAATTACCTTTCACTAATACCATATAGTTTTGCTTGTTGTAATGCAGTTACCCAACAGACACAGACAAGCTAATGTTGGCCAAACAAACCGGTCTATCCCGAAGTCAGGTGTTTCATTTTTCTCCACTTTCTCATTGTTTCTATGGATTTGAACCTCATATAATTTTCCATAGAGATAAGTTAAATAGATTGATCATTAAAGGTAACATTCTTGGGATTCTTCAAGTTTTGCTATGGAAGATTTTGTGATATGCTCGTCTATTTGTGTAACAGGTTTCCAATTGGTTCATAAATGCTAGAGTAAGACTCTGGAAACCAATGGTTGAAGAAATACATACGTTGGAAACACGGCAAGCGCAAAAAGTTTCGCAAAGGGATGACCGAAATACCAAATTTTTGGGTGATCAGGTGCCAATGTCTAACCCCTCAACCTCCACTCTTAGTGTTCGGGATGTCTCATTAAAGCGAACGAGAAATGAAGTTCCTAATGTACCTGAAGGTAGTGGAGAGCCACTGGATTTGTCTTATAACAGCTTGTCAAACCATGCACAAATGGGAGTTGTCATGAGCATGGCAGGTCCAACTAGTGGTGTTTCCTTAACTCTTGGTCTTCACCAGAACAACGGCATGGGTTTTCCGGAGTCTTTTCCAATGAATGCAGCTCAACGTATAGGCCTAAGCCTCGAAGCGAATAGCGAAGGGTACCTACTAGGCAGCTTCGAAGCACAGAATCGACATTTTGGAAGAGATGTTATTGGAGGGCAACTTTTACATGATTTTGTTGGCTGAGAATGTCAACATTATCATCAGAATATTTCCAAGCTGGCAAAAAAGAAAAAAAGAAGGAAATCTCATATGTAACAAGTTGTTTTTCCATCAAATTGCAGTGTATATGATCAATTTGGAAGATTCTGTGGTTCGTAGGAGAAAAATATTGGTGTTATATTCTTCTGTAAATCTGTAATGGAAGTTCTAAGAAACGATACTAGAGCCAAGAAGCTTTGCAGGTTCGTTTCTGAGCAGACCATACGAGATAACCTTTGCTTCTGTCGAATATTACATGAACTTGTCCAAGATTGCTCTTACTGATCGTTTGTTCTTAAATTTTGAATAAGTTGGCTGTCAGTTTGTCACAGGACAACGTTTTAATCATACAACAAGGTTCCATTTCAAGAGAAGAAAAAGGTTCTAATGGAAGACAGAGATGTAGACCATTCAGCGAACTTAGTCATGTTCTTGTTTGCACTAGAATTTCCAAGGAATTGGTGCCTCTTATCTTACCTATATTTAAAGAAAATTATAAACTTAAAAAATCATAAAGCATAGATTTCAGTTCTTAATGAAATGTATAAAGCATAGAGAGAATGTATGCATTCGACACTTGGTGACAAAACTTTCTGTCATGAACACCTTCGAATCAGGAATCAAAATTTGATCAAAAAGTAGATTTCAAATCTTACGTTTTTATGATCCAAATTACATCAGCCATCTTATCCTTCTTACCATGGTTAGTAACAGTTTGAACATGCCTACATAATCAGTTTCAGTTACTTTCAACGGAGTCCCTAAACCCCTGAAAACTCTTGGAATCCGACATGGAGTATCTGAACTTTAGACCTTGTCCTCTTCTCTGCAATGAGGTCCTTTTCAATGGCCAAAGAGAATGGCATATGTTACGCCATAAAAGCTGATTTTAGACCACCAAGAACATTATATATATGAGGAAAGCCTCTCTCTTTCAGCTAACTATCTTTGATTGAATGACAGGTTACAGAATCAACCAGCAACTGTTGTAATAAAAGCTTAAGATTCTTTCCATTAAATTAACAAGCTTCAAGCTCACTGAAATCTGCTATATTCATGGCTGTACAAAACTTTTGATATGCATAAAAGAAAGGTTTTTTTTCCCCCCCTCTTGGTAGGTTTACAATGATTTGAAACGAATCATTTGTTATTAGCCAAAGAAGTTCTTTTTCAGTCTTCTTGAAAAAGCAGTCAAGATCATCAAAAATCATTGTCTTCGTAAAGGAAAGCTACCCTTGCTTATCATTGGCTTCAGAAGAACAGAATCAACAATGATTCTTATAATATAGCACCTTATCATCACTTTATACTATATGCACCCCTCTGCTGTACATGAACCCTTTCCAGGGAATAAATCTTATTTTACTGTAAGAACCCTTATAAATTCCTGTGATAATTCGTATCAGCATCAACATCTCCTAATGTACTAATTGTTTTCTATCTATCTTTTCTTCTCAGATTGTACATACCTGGTAGTTTCAGCTCGAATGTCATCTCCTGTGGATTATGTTTGAGTTAGGATCAGGTAATCTGCATCCTGAGGTTTAGAATTCTCAGTTCTGTTGGATCTAGTCCTCAGGAGGCGGATTATCTCGTCCTCACTGGCAATGAAAAAACTATTGGTGGTAAGTAATTCATGAGGCTCACCGGCTTGGATTGCTCCTCTCTTCAGGTAACTTTCATGAAAAACTGCACTCGTAGTTGCTATCAGCTTCTTATTCATGAACTTTGTTGCTATTGACATGCAAACTACAGTCTCCTGACTGACTAATTGAGATACCACGCACACAATATGATTACTCTGAATTCTAATACAATCAGGGGAGGAAGGAGTATTAATTAACTTATTCCGTTCATCTTCACTCCAAGAAATAACGCAGATTCTTGTATTTCAAGGGATCATTGCTCTTATTCATGGAAGCTGAAGTTAATCTGGCCTGACTAGCACCCTACAGCCTCTTCCTTGCTTTGAGTCAGCTCCTTGGCATCCTTGAAGATTAAAAATTCCAGGATCTCTACTCTGAAGAAAATGAAACTTCCACATAAATGTGTAATGCAAGA
Organism: Erythroxylum guanchezii; assembly: GCA_025629825.1. Classification (NCBI taxonomy): domain Eukaryota; kingdom Viridiplantae; phylum Streptophyta; class Magnoliopsida; order Malpighiales; family Erythroxylaceae; genus Erythroxylum; species Erythroxylum guanchezii. The sequence continues at coordinate 147,591 of JAOTAX010000172.1, read as the reverse complement.
GCCAAAGTCTTTTCCAACCACACAGTGCCATGCTGGTCCATAAGTTTCATCAAATTTCTGTTTCAGAATGAGATGTAATTTATGAATTCATGATGATCATTTTATACTAACATCAATTTTGCTGACAGATTACAGGCAATCTGATTCTATCAATCATTGGATTTCATAATCTGATGATACTCCTTTGCATGTATGCAACTAGGAAGGTTGCTCATGGTGGAAAAGTGATTAGTCTGTGATGCTCTACCCTTTATGCAGAGCTTTTTTCTAGTTGATTATTTAAAGAAGTGAAGCTCTTGATGGGTTCGTGTCCCACCGGCAAGTTGCCATATCCAAGTTTATTGGATAAAGATTAAGCATAATCATGAATAATATATTCCTAGGTTTATTCTTTAAGATGAATATATAATGACAGAACATACTATGAGACAGTCTTGGGGCCCTATAAGAAGAGGTAGTGTAGCTTAAAGTCTGTAACCTCTGTGGAAAGTGTAGATTGTTACTGAAGGATTACTTGATATACCCACAAAGGCTTCAGGACAAAGATTTGTTCAAACAGAATCTCTGGTTTTTTTTAGAAAGTAAAATGGAAAAGCTTCACGGTGAACTTTCCACTATTTTGTCTAATCTTGCATAATCAGACCAGTAGATTGTTGTTATCCAAGTTATCATTTTGTAAAATATCCATTCTCTTTGGAGAATGATTCTGCTAGGAGCAAGCAGAGCCTCATTGCTTTTAGAAAGAAGATGCCTTTCTAGTCACCCTCAATCCCATCACTACACAAGCTTATCAGTTGATAAACTAGAGCGTTCAGATCTTCTGTCCAGTTTTATGGTATCTTATTGTGTCCAGTGAATCTCAGCCATTCATTTATGCGGATCCCACGTTAATTTATGTGGGGCTTACACAAGACCCGTATAAATGAATGGCTGAGATTCATTGGACACAATAAAACACCATAAAACTAGACAAAGGATCTTGTTCCTAAACTAGAACACTATGGTTTATGGTTTGTGCCCAATTTATATTTTCCCTGCCGCCTTCAACCCAAACTACTCAAGTGGAATGGAAAATAATTATAACACGACGTGAATCTTCAGTCATTAACTTAAACTATGTGGAGAAGAGAATTTAAGGGGGTTTTAAAGATTGAAACCTGTTTGATGAAATGAGATGAAATGAGCAAATGGATTGGCAATCAGAAACCTCGTGTAGATCAAGAGCCTAATATGCTAATTCCATTACGTGGCTCTGCATTAGCTCTGGCATGTCTGTCTCACGCAATATGGCTTTTCCTTCCAGCATCTTACTGAGATAAATGAACTTCAGTTTACTACTAGAAGTGGCTCGTATGCTTTATTGGGAATCCTTTAGATACTTTATATATAAACAGCTGAAGGAGCTTGCAGAGGAAATAATAATATATTTAGTGGTTCAGGTTGATAGATGCATTTATGATATTTTTCCTGATACCTTGTGAGTTGTGACAATGATTAGCTTTATATGTGTTTGAGTTGCATGTTGCTATCAGAACAGTTGGTATAGAAAAATCTTGGTTAACAATTTGCAACTATTGATTACTATTCCGAAACTCAGTTTTGTTGACTCGTTTGGAAGTAAGTGTATTTGGTGTTCAAGTGTCCAAATGTTGCTTTCAGAAAGAATAAATTGTCACTGACTGCTGAATAAATTTGCAGAAGTTATAACCAATGGAGATTGTTTCAAAATTGTAAGGTTGATCTCTACTGGCTTGAGTGGTCCATAGTTGCACATGTTATTGTAATGAACTAAATAGATTGGAATCCGGAGAAACCATACTCTTTCAGGAAGAATAAAAAATGAAGAAGTGAAGAAACCATACTCTTTCAATCCCAAACCATTCACTGGGCACAAAATATGCAGAAAACGTCTTAAGTCAGTTTCAGCTGTCAAACGCAACAGTTTCTGAGAGACACATAAATGCAAATTGAACTGGAAGATGACAAGAAAGATGCTATCCTCGTAGCTGCTAAAATCTAGCCTTACACACATTGGGAAACCTTAAACAGCAACTCAGAGCTCTGAATGAGCCATACTATCTCAAAAATCATCAAAGCTTTTAAGATGACCATTGAATCATTATGTGAAATTTACAGGCTCCTGACCCTGCTCAGTGAACCCTCAAATCCTTTTTGAACTACATGCTAGTCTACATAGTCACCAATCAGACAGACCAGACTTGTGTACCAACTCTCTGCACAACAAAGAATGTCAAATGTATCATCTTACTTGATCAGAACCTACAAAGCCTCAAAATGACTGATAAAGAATTCCGAGGCAAGAAAAACCTCAATTTTCATGCCTCTTAGTCCAAAAAATCCCATAAAGTTTCAATTTTTCTACGCAACCTAAACCCAAAGGACAATCCTAACTTTCAAGATCAAATTTTAAACGAAGGCCAAACCCTGTTCCTTCAAGTTCTTAAGCAAAAACCTCATCTGGGTCAATGAAATAAAAATCCAAGTCAGGGCTATCTTGATCAGAGGGCCTTATCAATGCTCCAAATTCTTATACTTAAACTGGGTGTTGCAAATCGGTTTCCATTATGAAGTCTCATTGTTTCTTCTTTCAGTCTCTATTCTTTTATCCCATTTATCCGACTTCATTGGATTCTTAAAGAAATCTTAAGACAACAAAGAACTCAGAAGGAAACTCAGTTCAGAATAACAGATGAATAGCAATTATACATCAACTAAACCTGAACAAGCTCTTCAAATTCCTTGCTGCTTAGTTTCAAGATAGTTGTTCATAACAACTGGCTTGTATAACCATATGCTGCAAATTTTTCCTGCAAAGTTCTCTATGCAGACAAGATAGCAAATGAATTCCTGCTTCCTAACAATAAGTTACTGTCTTAACATTGAAAGTGAGGATTACTGGGATTTCCATTTCTTTTCCCATGTCGAAATGGCCCTAATATTCTCAGAAATGGAAAACCATAGAAATTACTCCTTATCGGTAATATCACTAATATGTTGAACTGGAAAGGATTTAATCATACAACAAATTGTACAAAGCCAAGATAATCATCTGCCAGTGGACTAGTTATCAATAACTAGCAGGCAGAAATTGGAAATCAAAATGATTTCCCAAGCATTCAGATTGATGCTCCATAATTATTCTACAACAATTTAGATTTCTTCCTTTACTTCAACATAGAAAAGACATCATTATTGCACCCCGCTCCATCTAGCCCAATCCACAAATTGCATCCCACCATAAACATTGTTTGCAAATCGGACACCAACTGTGAAAGCCAGAGCAACTGGTGGAACTTGCTTTGCCAATGGTGAGGCTTCCACCAGCCTCTCTAGTCCATTAATGATCTGGTAGCGTGTGTTTGATGAAAACCCTAGAAAAACACCTGAAAATTGGAAGCCAGGAATTATTGGAGTAGTTTAAGCTTCTTTTGATATTCTTGTATCAAAACAAATTAAAGTTAAAAATTGAGTCAACACTTGCTTTTAGTGGCAACTGATGTCAACCTCATAATCCAGGTTTGCACATTACTTATAACAAGCTTTAACAATACAGTTCTAAAACCACCTAAATTTGGCCGCATAAGTTCAGACAACACACAAAATTATAAAATAACAGAGAGAAACTTAAGAATCAGAAAGTCATATACGCATAAAAGTATCTGCACCATAAACAGGAACCTTAATCAATATCGGCAAAGGGAACAACAAAGTTTCATGAGCAATGGATATGCCTATGATGGATACGAAGTTCAAATTACAACATACCCCAAAGAGCTGCTGTTTTCACTAGAGGTGGCACCGGTATGTCATGTTCTGATTTCCTTATGCTCCTGGCATGAAGCAATTAGAGGATAAATAAAGATCCACTCAAAGAGAACACAGAATCAACATGCCTATACAAATTAGTCGCAACACCAATTTCTGGGCTACAAAAATTGTCTATTGAGAATAAACAAGAAACATAAAATTTGTAGGGGAGAAAGAAACTAGAGAAAAGCAAGACAAAGCCACAACTACTTAGAATGGTCTTTCTAATTTTACATATTTCAGGGTCATGTAGACTGTTGGAGGATGTACCTCAAGCTACCAAAAAAAAAAAAAAAACCTGTGAAAATGTCAACAATATAACTAACCATACAAAAATGTCAACTTCTAGATAGAAGTATACCTTTTTGCAGTCATAATAAGATTTGCAATGCCTTGGCCAATTATACCACATGCAAATCCAACTGACCCATATAGGACACCCTGAAAAAAGAAGACATAGGTAGCTTGTATAAATCAACAATGGTTTTCAATATTACCACTTAACAGGTACAACATACCTTGTAGAAATATGTGGCAATTCTCTGCTGAATTGTGAATCGGCATCCTGGCCTTTCAGCTTCAAATACACTGCACCACAGGCAACAGAAAGTTATGCACCATAATATGAAACTGCAACCATGACTTACCCAGAGAAGTATGAATGTCATACAGTAATATATTAGCACATTATGTTAAGATATGTTGAAGCTTAAAGGACAACTACTCGTTAAGAAAATGTGAAATGGAACTTGATTTACGTTAATTTGAAATAGCTGACCTACTAGGAAGAGCTCCGTAATACTTCTGCACTCGTCCAAAGAACCCTTTTGATATAGATGGTTGCCCAATACGAGCATAAGGTGCTAACATGCCAACCAATGCAACGTTAACCACCACCCCAACCAAAAGATCGGCAGTAAACAGTTCAAACTCGGCCCAGAAGTCTTTGCCTCTCTTTTGAACTTCAGCAAATGTGGCACAACAAGTATCAATAACTATCTGCATTTTGTAATGCTACTAATGGTCATTTCCTGATGAAAAACATATTAATATCTAAGTCATGTTAAAGATGCTCTTGCACATGTGACCACATTTTGCTTCCTACAATCTTGTAAACCACAAAAACCTCATTTCTTGAAAACTTTAAGGCTACTGGCCTGGGAAACGGGCTATCTTGCCTTGATATAGTTAGTTCCACAAAAGGTATGTTAGTAAGTTGATCAATCTAGCATAATCCAATTAATTACATGTTAAAGATGCAGAATCTCCACAATGAAGAGGTGCAAAAGGAGGAAAGGTTCAAGCAATAACAAACCTCTGTTCCAACTTTGAAAAGGAAGGATGGATCAGCCAACATTCTGTTTCGAAGCATAGAGCATGATTTCATTGCAAAACCCAAAAGCCCACCTGACCTCTACAGTTGGTAAATAAATCAACCAAGAGGTCTAACAAATAGCTTCAAATGACATAAAAAACTAAGAGACCTCAAGTGTAGTCTACCTGCAAGTCCAAATATCTAAGAAGCAGCAATTTCCGAATTCCCATTGTCTTGGCAGCTTCTAACATATCAGAAGGAAGAGTAACTCCTCTAGCCTCTGTCTCTTTGATCACCTCTTCATACTTCATAATAGGCCCAAACTCCTTCCCTTCATGGTCCTCTCCTTCACCGTCGTCTCCATCGCCTTCGTTACTGCCACCACCGGAAAATTTACCATTTCCTCCTCTACCATCAAATATGTCCCCATCATTGCCAATACCACCAACATCAGTGTTCGATTCATTTCCAATCTCCAAAAATTTACCATTTGGGCCCACAACACTATCAGTCCCCAAGTCCTTTGTCACTGCAGTTTTGGCCACACCTATTTGCTTGTCAGCTTGTGGCTTTGAACTGCTCACAACGACAAGCCTCTGTTTCCCAATAGAGACGTGCACACTAGTACTCCAACCAACCTCCCCCACCAAGTTTCTGAATCTAATGTTATTGACCATTACCGATTCCTTACACCCCATGCTCCCGAAAACCACATCTCGCAAGTTCACACCTTTCGATACCCAAGAACTCGAGGCACAACGAGCCATTGTTCTTCAAGATCTAGACAAAATATCTTACACAGAGAATAGTCGACAAATGGGCAAGCGTAATTCGCTGAGAAAACACAAAAGAACACCGAATGACTTATAAAAATCCAAACTTTCCAATCAAGAGACGATCTTTATTGTAACAGATGCAAGTAAACGGAGCAGTGCAATGAAAATGAGAAAAAAAAACATGGGAAAGAATTCACAATACCTTACTTGAACTAGGACAGAGCAGAGATCAGATGGGAGGTAGGTTTTGGCTCTATTGAAGCTCAGGTGTCAAATCACAAGAGTTCGGACGCGGAGAATCGACGGTGACGGGTAGAGACGTTAAAATCTCAGCTTTTTGGTGCTTATGGAGCGAATGTGAATGGCTGCTATGCATTTGAGAAGACACGAACGTGTGAGAATCTTTAAAATATTTTGCCTTTGACGTGTTCGGTCAGCGAGGTCTGCACTTGAAAAGCAACAATTTGCAAATTTGATCATAGGCTAATTAAAAAAATAAATAAGTTTTTTTAAACTTTTAATTATAATTTGAACAATAAAATGTTTAAATGTTTAAATTTTTAATTCTAGCCCAAAATTTAAAAAGTAGCAATAAAATATTTACAATTTTTTTAATTCTAATCCGACATTGATGTTTCCGTTAAATTTACTGACACGACTTGTCATGTGTTTCAAAAGCCTTAATTATTAATATATGTTAACTAAAATTAACACAACAAATGAAAATTAACGATATTGTTTAAAAATGACCTAAATCAGATTACGCAACCTTGACGATTTTACGCTTTGATTTCAGTTTTTCCCTTCGTTTTCAATTTGTTCTCTCAATGTCATCTTTGATTTTTAAATTACGCAACCTCAATGCCCTCACACTAAGAGCATCAGAAAAATCAACTAAAAACAAATAGCTTACTGATGTAATACGCTATAATGCAAGAGTAGTTTAAGACATCAGAAGAATAAATAAAAAACAAAGGGCTGCAACGAAAGAATAACAAATAACATCGGATTAGAATAGAAGAAAATTGAAAATTTGAAATTTGGGTTATAATTTAAAAAATTAAAAATTTGAGCTAAAGTTGAAAATTATTAAAATTTTGAATATCTTATTATTATTTTTTAAAGTATGAATTGTAATTAAAAATTTGACCCAGAGCTTTTTTAATTAAATAACCCTTTCATCTTTAAGAATTAATCAATGAGATATTTTGTGCCACTTAGGAGAATGATGAGTCAAACCGGAGACCGTAGAAAGCGAAAGTTGCTTATCCAAGCAAAGTTGTTCTTTGTATGTCACTTGATGCAAATATTTTCTTTCTCGAGGGCAAATGGGTAAGTGGATTTATTCCATCATATGAGCGTGACTGTTTTGCTCTTTCTTGAGGGCAAATGGGTAAGTGGATTTATCGTATCATATGATCGTGACTGTTTTGTTCTCTCTGTCTCAAATTATTGACTCTTCTATATTCCCAAAGGACAACATAGGTCTCCACAAAACAATTTTAGTGAAGAGAAGTGCAAGTATGAGCGCAATTTTTATTACTTAGAAGAAAGATCGTGTAATATTATCTCTTTAAATCATGCGTCTCTCATATTTTTTTATATCAAATTATAATCCTTTTATTATTAAAACTATTGCATTTAAAAAAGTTTTATTTGAGTTGATACAATCTAACTTCACGCCAGTTGAAATAGAAACAGATTGTCTTTAGTTGGTGTAGAGGTTTCATTAATTAAGAACTAGCATCAATAAATTGGAAGCGATACTGGAAGAATACAAATTAATAGCATGTGTTTTTCAATCCTTTACATTTAAATAGATTCCAAAACATGTAAATATAGCAGCCTACTTGTTATCTAAATCAGCTACTAGATATCCTAATAAGCGTAGTTGAGACATGTCACTTGTTTTTTTGTTAGTCACTCTAAATTGTGATGTTGTTTCGTTTCAATAAATAAGTACTTTTTTTTCAAAAAATAGTGAAATTTTTAATGGGAATTATTGTTATTATTATTGGAATTGTTATTGTAGAAATGCAAATTTCAAATTAAGATAGGTTATGTTTCAAAATATTAGTACAAATAATTTATTAAAAAAATGAAAAAGTAGTTGACCCTGGTTATGGATGACAATAGGTTGGCCTGATTTCCTTTTTTTTTAAATTCAAAATACACCTATTTTTTTTTAAAAAGTGACATCGTTTTGTCACTCTTGATTGACCCATAAGTTAAGCCGAGCCTGAATAGTCCTGACCTAAGCTTAGCCTGTGGCTCGATTGGGCCAAAAAATTCCTACCTGTAGCCTGATGACCTTAGGTTGGGTCAGACCCGGATTAGTTGCTACGCTTAAATTTGGTAAAGTACTCAACTTAATATTAGTAAATGAATTAGGAGCATATGAGTAACAAATTAATATATATATATATATATATATATATATACTTATTTCAATTTGTATTAGTAACTACGATTTTCCATAAAAGCTTTGAGGTTAGCATTAATAATTAAATAAGTTTTAAATCTAATTAAATTTTGAGTGTCGAATTAAATTTAAAAATCATAAGTTTGATTAAGTTTTATATATTGTTAATTGTAAACATTTTTTTTCCAAAATTTGAACTTTTTAATTTTTGAATTGTAGATTAATATTAAATATAGTCGATTTTTTGAAATTTTTATTTAGTTAAAACTTAAAATTTTTAAATTTTAATGATAAATTTTGATGAACTTTTGTGATGTAATCTAAATGTCAAATCTAATATTTGCCTCCAACCACTCACAATTTTGAAGTCCTAGGAATTTGGAAGGTTAGGTTCATTAGATCTAATTCCACAATTTCCATGTTGTACCGAAAAAACAAAAACAAGCTATAAAATTTCACACATTAGGTGGAATTTAGTACACTGTTGATTAATCTTCACAACCTACTAGAGATTGGACTACTGAGTTCATTATTGGTCTCTTACTACTATCACCCTCCACACAAGAGATCCCAAGTTTAACAATTTTTGCTACCCGGTGCTTGCTAAATTGTCCTTGTAATCTAGGATCCACTGTTTCTTCCATCCAGGTGTAGTCTTTGTCTGACCTCTACTCTTCACTTCCCTGACAAAACTTGTCAGCTCTGGTTCTTGTTCCTCACCAAGCTTAAACACTCAATTTGCGGTGAAGTAAGCCAATCCTTTAGGCTATGTTTAGTTGGACGTAAAGTTTTTAATGGAATGGAATGGAACGTAAATAGATGTAATATTAGAAAATTATTATTTGGGAGGAATGAAATGGTTTATAATGTAATATAGTGAAATGTTGTTTGGATGAAAGGTTTATAATGTAATATAGTGAAATGTTGTTTGGATGAAAGGTTTATAATGAAATATAATGTAAAGTTGTTTATCATTTTACATTCCATCCTAAACCTCCTAAATTGGAGGTTTTTCATTTTTACTGTTTAGGATGAAATAAGATGTAATATGAAACCTTCCTCTTCCATCTCATTCCATTCCATTATAAAATTTCCTCCCAAACAATGGAATAATATCCCAAAAGATGTTTAAGGCTATGTTTGGTTGGGGTTTATTAATGGAATAGAATGAAATGTAATAATTGGTTGGGGTTTATTAATGGAATAGAATGAAATGTAATATTATTTCATCGTTTGGGAGGAGGATTTATAATGGAATGGGATGAAAGAAGAGAGTTTTATATTATATCTCATTTCATCCTAAATAATAAAAATAAAAAACCTCCAATTTGGGCGATTTAGGATGGAATGTAAAATGGTAAACAACTTTATACTTTATTACATTATAAATCCTTCATCCAAACAATATTTCACTATATTACATTATGAACCCTTCCATCCCTCCCAAACAACAATTTTCTAATATTACATCAATTTGCATTCCATTCCATTATAACCATTCCATTCTATTATATTCCATTAAAAATCTTACATCCAACCAAACATAGCCTAAGGCAACTTTGAACCTCTCTTTCCATCCATTGAAGTGTTGAGAGAACAAATGCTTGTCTAAACATTGATTGTTTATGTACTCATAAACCAAGAGCTTGTGTTTGACTTTGTTCTCTAAACATAATGCCCAGATGGCCACTTCATGTGATTGATTGTTCCAATGAAGTTCACTTTTGCCCAAAACACATCTTCACCTTGGTATAAATCTCTAAGTCTTAATTGAAATTCACAATTGAAGTAATATAAAAAGAAATATAAGAATGAAGTGAATTATAAATAATAATAAAATTGATAATTTATTACTTTAGGATTTTGGGTCGGGATATGATTTCTAGATTACATGTGAATTTATTTAGATTACGTCCATTTTTTTTCTCAGACCCCTCAAAACTCTTTATTAGTAATAGAGTTAGACTCGGCCTACACAAACCTGAGACTCGATAACTATAAAAAAATTTTGTTTTTAAATTACAATAAAAAAATTTGGGATGAGTAAGGCTTCGAGCTACTTGAGCTTGACTAGGAGTTGTTGGGTTGGACTCAGACTTGAACGAACCTAATCCGACCTATTGGCACCCCTATCCCGAATAGTTTGGAGATTGACTCTGGATGATCTCTGCCAGTAGGTTTAAGCATCTTACGAAGAGATTTAGGTCTGAGCCTTTTTGTGTTGAGACCAATAGATTTACTGGAATCATCTTAATGCTCTAATTAGTACTTTGCTTAAAACTCTCAACAATGGAAGTGTCATTCTCACCATAGCACCTGATTTCAACATCAGGCTGGATGATCCAACATTATCTAAAAGACTCCAGGTCCAAATCTAGATCACTAAGGCAAATCAAGACCCTACAACAATTATGGCTACACTACATCATCAGATGATCTATCGCCTTCAGAATCATGCTATAGATTTGAACTTTCCCAACTCTACTTCGGATGCACTTTATGTGGTTATTGATCATTCCAATGATCATACCACCATCATCCAGATCCTGAAACAATTGCATCAGAAAGAGCAGAAAACATTGATGCCAACAGTATGGATCACAAACTACCAGAAGGTATTCCATACTCATCACAGACACTCATTTCACATTACCGCTCCTCCAATTCTTCATACTCTTCGAGATGGATTGGTGAAATCTATTTACACCAGGCCTACTGATGATCAACTAGGTACTTCAAACACTTCTGGCCTAGTTTTGATGCTACAACCTGTTATGTCTCATACAAAAGGCAAAGATCCTCCGATTTATTATGTCAAATCTGATGGAGATGTTGTCTACATAAGTCATCATCGTAGACATTTCATCTGGGATACAAATCCCTCTATGTGTGAGCCAAATTGTGAAGTTTGTCTAAACCCTGACTCAGGCAGTAATGATGATGATGAGCTGTACATTGGATGGCGAGGACGAAAGAAGAAGTCAAAGACTGGTTATATGCCTTCTTAACAATATCATCCTCGTCAGGATGATCAAGATGACTCTAGCAAATTTATTGTTCTCAACACATAAAGGCTTAGACCTAAATCTCTTTGTGAGATGCTTAAACCTACTGGTAGAGATTATCCATAGTTAATCTCCAAAGCACAACCAATTATTGCTTCCATTCTTGTTGTCAGCCCACTCCCATACCTTGTATGATGGTTCAACCAAATTACGAAGACTTTCCTCCTTTACAATGGAGCACTGGTAAACCAACAGAGTTATCTCTAGCCCTTATGTTCGAGCCACAGGAATAACTCCTCAAGGAACTATTGTTTCTAATCCTACTGATGAAGTTCTCAACTAGCATACCAACAATGCAGTAGCATAGAACAAAGTTCTACGAAGGATTGATTCTAAGATGGATGGAATAAGTCACCATAATCATGCTACTCATCAACGAGTGGATAGTGTTTCTTCTCAGATCCAAAAGTTGTATAATTCTTACAAAGATTAGATGAGACAACTTGATGCAGATCTTCACCACTATATTGCAACACAGTATTTTGGACCAGACTTTAGAGTCAAGGAGCAAGAACTTAGGCAGATAAAAGAAGTTCTTCGACGTATGGAAGCTGACATGCAAACTGAACAATTTAAAGCTGTTTATGGAGGTTATCCTCCTACTTATCCAGTTACTCAGCCCATGTATGCTTCTTCTTCTTAGCCTACCTATCCAGACGTTGCTGATTAAGAAAAAGTCCTCAAGATAAATTATCCTTTGATCAGACAATACATTTACCCTTTTTCTACCAAGCCAAAGGCTACAAAATCTGCAAAACCCAAGTCTCAATCTAAAAAATCCAAGGATCCATCAATTCCATCTGCTTCACATACCAAACTTGTTGATTCATGGAATGAACCACTGCAGATTAAAACACCACCTATATCTCCACTAAAAGCTCAGCCTATATCCTCTTCAGCTAAAGATAAAGCACTTGAGTTCATAGCAACTCTTGCACTTATTGAGGTTCCAGAGGTTCCAACACCCATAGCAGAACTTACCCCTGAACCCTCTGAGTATTTTGAGCAAATAATTACTTTAAAACCCTCTGAATATTCTGAGCAAATCATTACTCTCGCACCCTTTGAACAATTTGAGCAATCTTCTGCAATTTTTGAATCATCTGCAGATTCCTCTAAACAATTGGCTTATCTAACCGATCTCGCTTAGGTTATGATGACAATGCCTCAACATACTGAAGTCAATCCAATGTTGACTCTATAGGTTTTATAGACCTTGAACAATTCAGATTATCACCACTAGAAGTTCTAGTTCAACTAGCCAAACCTACTTCAGGTCCCTGGTTTACATTTGGTGACCTTCCTCCTAAAAAATAGAGAGAATGACTTTATGAATTTGAAGCATGACTAGATTTGCAAATGACTCAACCTAATACTGCTTTACTGGATATTTTGTCTTAATTCACTTCTGGCTTCACTAGTACTCTACAAGAATGGTGGCAAAGTCTTGACGACTACAGACGCTTACAGTACTTCCAAGTCACTTCTGCAAGTATTTTTCTCGGTATTAACCACAAAGAATTCATAGGTGACTTCCAACTCATTGACAAGCAAGTTTGTCAAGAATATTTTGAAATGAAATGTTGTTCACTTGATATACGTGATCTTTAGAAGCATTTTCAACGTAAGATGGAAAGATATTATCTTCTCAACAAATCAAATGATGTGAATCTGCTTTATACATTCATATCATCCTTGCTAGATGAATTGCAACCATAATTGCAAAGGAACATTGCAGCCTTACAAAGAAATATACGTGATATTATTCTTGGAGAAATTTATCAGCTTGCTTTATCCTCTCTTGATAAACTCTGTGATCAATAAGCTTTCTTCAATAAAGGTAGTCCTATCCTTTAAAAAGCTTGCAAGAAGCCTTATATAAAAATCAAATGCAAGGAAAAGAAAGACTATGATCGTCGTACCAAGAAAAAACATCATTATAGGAAATTTTCCTATCAGCAGTATGAGAAATTTTCCAGAATACAAGGATATCATCGACGAAAGAAGAAAAAGAGATTGTTCGTTTCTTTAAAAGAAAACCTCCTCGATTTTAAAAGATGGATCGATGCTTTGTTTGTGGCAAGCCAGGACATTTTGCAAGACAATGTCTTAACAAATCAATTAAGTCAATTGTGCATATTCATTCCTTTGATAACCTTGAAGTTCTTATTAAGGAACAGACAAGTGAAAACGAAGATACAAAGTTTGTTGTTTCTGTTACTTTCTTTAATGACAACTTTTCTGACTATTCAGTCTTTTTTGAGGATGATTCTCTGTACATGTTACAATAGACATGCTTAAAATTAAATCGTAAACCAGTTCATATTTCTCGTACGTATGTCCAGATCCAACTTCTTTGACAGTATAAATATAATCAACTTATAAAGGCTATTGGGTTTATGGATATTGGATCCAACAAAACTATTATGAAGCCTAGTATTTTACCTCCTGAAGCGTGGACTTCTCATGAAGAATATTTCATTGCTGCTGATGGCAATTCAATTAAGAGTGGGCTTATCACCAAGAGAAAGATAAGGATTCGATTCTTTCCTCAGTGTATAGTATGGACTAAAGTACTTGGAAGCCATTTACCTGGTCTAGACATTCTAATTGGGATGGATGTATACAGTAAAACCTCACCTTTATAGATCATACCCACAGACCTCAGGTATCGAGCTTATGTTAGTCCATATACAGAAATTTAAAATGTGTTCGAGGTTACATAGGTTCCTCCACCATATGAAGTTGTGAGAGATTGGTTATTGAACTACTATCTTGAATCTCATGCATAGTTCTCTCATCCTAAACCTCTATGGAAAAAAGAAGAATTCTTTATCCATGTTCACTTTAAAAAGAATGAGGATATCAATCCAACAAAGGCGATACATCCAGGGATGAACCTGATGATCTCAAACTAGCACAAGAAGAGTGTGCTATTCTTCTTCAACAAGGACTCATCGAGCCCACAAAGTTTGATTGGGCTTGTCAGGCTTTTTACATAAATAAAAGGTCTAAACAGAAGCAGGGTAAAAAGAGATTAGTTATTGATTACAAGCCTTTCAATGTATTCCTGCAAGATGATAAGTTTCCTTTACCAAAGATTAGTATACAGGTACTATTCCTTAAGGAAGTTGTTATCTTTTCAAAGTTTGATTTAAAAGTATTTGGCAATTGGGTATTGACCTAAAAGAGCGATACAAAACAGTGTTTTGCATTCCCAATGCACAATACTAATGGACTGTTATGTCATTTGGACTTAAATTTACTCTATCACTGTTCCAAAGAGTAATGACAAAGATTTTTGGGCCCATTCTCCACAATGTGTTGATATACATCGATGACATCTTATTGTACTCAAAGGCTGTAGGACCCGGCATCCGGAGCCCAACATTCGGAGTCAATCAATAAAATCAAACTTATTTCTTCGACTTTAGAACAAACTTTGGAAATCTTCCAACCAAAATTACAATTTGACTTCTTCAGAACATTTGTTTCCCATTGTCTTAAGCTTCTAATGACACCAAAATCATTCAATTTGGTTCAGGAATCTGAAAGTTATGGACCAAACACTTTCGGGCTATTATTAAACTGAAACAGTATAGTATACTCAACTTCCATCCAAAAATTGAAAGTCTTAGAGAATGAATTAAAATTCAATTCATTTAGATAATTTGTAGCTCTCTGTCTCTAGTCTATTTAAAAATATGAATCATCTCATTTGGAGTCCTACAGATCAAGTTATCATCAAATTACCGAAGTATGTTCAGTAAAAATATCCAATTCATGCCCTTTCAACTCATACCCTTACTTTGATTCAATCAATCCTTTTCAAATCAATACCAAAAGCTATAAATTTTTTGTGGAGAGATAGAGGAGAGTGTTAGGAAACCATTGCTTCAAAAATCAGGTCGTTTGGAGGTCAAATGACAAAGTTATGGCCAAAAGAGTGGAACATGCTAAGTGTTGGGGGGTGGGGGGGACGGGGGGCTGCGGGTTGCGATCGCGACTTGCGTGAAAATGCACAGAGTCGTGATCACAAACTTCTCCCTTCTTCCTTTTCCTCTTCCAACCTGAATTGGTAAAAAGGGTATAACTTTCACTAGAGATATCAGCTTAAGTTCATTCAAAGACCGTTTCAAAGAAAACTTCTAGACCTGCAACTTCCATGAAGACTCCAAAAAGATATTTTGCCTTCAAAAGGGCTAAAATTTCCAATCAATGTACCTGTCCCGAAAGTCCATCCTATTCAGTATCACAAACTTCTAATAATCATATCTCTCAACTCCGATATCCAAAAATTTCATACTATATAGCGTTGGAAAGCTAGAAAGATAATCTACAACTTCCAAAAAGACAACTTTATCTAATTCAACCTAGATTAATCCCATTTTTTCTTGAAGTCAATACACAATTTCTACACCTATGAAAGACTTGAAATATGAAATGTACAACTACAAGATAAATAAGCACATACACATTGGAAACTTCCTCAGTTCTCAATTCATTTCTAATTCAAAATAAAGTTCATACATAGCTTTAATTACATATCAACATTACATCAAAGATTTAGCACAAGATACAAAATACATTGGATGCTCAATGTTTAATATGCTTATAAAGCTATCCACAAGTCTAGTCACTGACTTAGTTACAAAAGTCTCTAATATCTTGGAGTTTCCGATGCCTTGCAAGGTTCAACACTCGTCTTGTTTTACACCTGAGGAGTAAAAAATATGGGATGAGCCATAAAGCTCAGTGGCTAATATATTTATAGCCATCGGTAATTAGTCACAAATTCAGGTATGTGTACATATATATATCCATCAATTCAAACATTCTCAATCGATTCTAGCAATTCAAGCATTCTCAATCGATTTTAACAATTCAAGCATTAATCAATTTATCTCAAACTCATAACATACAACATAGAATTTAGCCATTAAATATAACACTCAATTATGCACCATACTTGACAATTCAAAGAATGCAATGCACAAATAAATGGCTCGAGAGTTCCGTGGAATGAAATGGAGAAACCAAAGTTTACACCATGAACAAGACGAGTCCAAATTCTCAGGATCTCGTGGCCTCAAGCGGGCAGCCAGGAGAAGGCTATAGGTTAACATATACGTGACTAACGAAACGGGTTCCTCTCTTGCCCAATCACAAGCAATTTATGCTCAATTCAATCATATGATCATACTTTCATGCTTTTTCTTCTTTTCATCTAATTCCAAATGTTATAATCTCTTTCAAGGTATAACATAGTCACAATGCATCATGCATTTCCAATCAAGTCATAACAATTTAATTTCAAATAAATCCATTTCAAGAAATCAACATGCATATACATAAGCAAGAATTTGCCTAATCATACAATAACTATACATAAATTACCCACCTAATTTTGTCGAAAATTCAAGCTCAAGATTGCCTTTTCTCTTGCTCTTGAGTAAGATATTCCTGATTCCCTTCAAATAAACCAATTTCTATTATCCATATTCAAATGAAAATTCATAAAACTTCAAAAATAAAAAATGCTAAAATTGAATTTAAACCTAACCTTCCCATAGTCCATCTAGGCTAGAAAAACTAAAGCCCTAGCTTAGAAATCCAAAATCAAAATGGTTTCATCTTCCTCTTCTTTCTTCCTTCATTCCCAACACAAACCCTAATCCCTTTTAAAACCTAGCAAGAAGAAAGATGAAAACGTACCTCTAGCAAGTTGATTTGCTCTTTTTTTCTTCTTCTTCTTTCTTCTTCCTTCTAAGTTTCCCACGATTTTCCTTCTTCTCTTCTCCTTTTTATGTTTTCTTTGGTCTTTTTTCTCTTCTACGGCTCTGCTCTCTTCTTCTTCTAATTCAAGACCATTTTAATGGTCTTTTCCCATTTTACCCTTCATTTACCTTCTTCTTCCCATTTTGCCCCTTCTTTTATTTAATCCATCTACTAACTCCTTTAATCTTCTCAAACATCATACCATACTCTAATTTAATTCTGACATTTCCCTTCTAAATTTCTAATTTCAACCTATACTCACTAAATTAATGGACTTAATTCTAAAAATAGTTAAACAAATAAATCAATAAATAAATTAATAACAAAATTTTATCGTCCAACAATTCTCCCCCTTAAAGAATTTCGTCCTCGAAATTCTTACATGAGACATTGAAGATGTATGGATACTTCTCCCTCATGGACTCCAAGGGTTCCCACGGGGCCTCTTCCATGGAATGGTTCTTCCACAGGACTTTAACCAGCTTCACAGTCATGTTTCTCAAAATCTTTTCCTTCGAACCCAGAATTAAGTCAAATCCTCCCTCAATTGAACCTCTGAAGGTTGAACTATGTGTAAAAGATGGGATCGATACTTCCTCAACATCGATACGTGGAAGACATTGTGAATCTTAGACATCTCCGGTGGCAAAGCTAACTTATAGGCTAAAGGCCTAATCTTCTCAATGATCTTATAAGGGCCTATGTATCTCAGACTAAGCTTGCCCTTCTTACCAAACCTCAAAACCCCTTTCCATGGAGAAGCTCTCAGAAACACCTTTTCTCCAACTTTAAATTCCATCTCTTTTCTATATGTATCCGTGTAGTTCTTCATTCTGTTTTGAGCTGCTTTAAATCTCTGTTTCACTAATTTAATCTTATCAATCGTGACTTGTACCAACTCAGGCCCTAAAAGCCTCTTTTCACCTTCCTCATCCCAACAAATAGGAGTTCTGAATCTTCTGCCATACAAAGCTTCATAGGTGCCATCTGAATTCCTAAGTGATAGGAATTATTGTAAGCAAACTCAATTAAAGGTAAATGATCATCCCATGAACCTTTGAAGTCCATAACATAAGCTCTTAACATTGCCTCCAATGTCCATATTGTCCTTTCTGATTGACCATCAATATGTGGATGGAAAGCTGTACTAAAGTGCAACTTGGTTCCCAAAGCCTCTTGTAAGCTTTCCCAGAATCTGGAGGTGAACCTGGGATCTCTATCTGAGACTATAGAACTTGGAATTCCATGAAGTTTGATTATTTCATCCATATATTTCTTGGCCAAGGCATTCAAAAAATCTGTCTGCTTAATTGGCAAGAAATGTGTGGACTCGGTTAACCTATCTACAATCACCCATATTGCGTCATACTTCCTGCTAGTCCTTGGCAATCCCATCAAGAAATCCATTGTAATCTTTCCCACTTCCATTCAAGAATAGACAAAGGTTTAAGCTTGCCTGAAGGTGTCTGGTGTTCAGCCTTAACTTGCTGGCACACTAAGCATCTTTTAGCATATTCTACAACTTCTTTTTTCATTCATTTCCACCAAAAATGTTCTTTCAAATCTCTATATATTCTCATACTTCCTGGGTGCATAGCATAAGACGCATTGTGTGCCTTATCAAGAATGTCATTTTTCAACTCTAACATGTCTAGAATACATAATTTGTTACCTAGCATCATCAATCCATCTTCTCTGATCTCTATTTCAGAAGGTTTACCACTTTTAATCTCTTCTTTGAGCTTGCTCAAATATTCATCTTATTCTTGTCTTTCCCAGATTCAACTTGCTTCAATATTACCTTAAGCCTGGCTAATTCCTTCAACAAAGGAATATACACTGTCTCCACATGTGCCATAGTGGACTTCCTACTCAGTGCATCTGTTACTACATTAGCTCTCCCCAAGTGGTAGTCTATCATTAAGTCATAATCTTTCAACAGCTCTAACCACCTTATTTGTCTCAAATTCAACTCCTTTTGACTCATCAGATACTTAAGACTCTTGTGGTCTATAAACACCTTAGTAGTGACTCCATACAAGTAATGTCTCAAAATCTTCAATGCAAAAATTATGGCAACCAACTCTAAGTCATGTATAGGATAATTCATCTCATAAGGCTTTAATTGCCTATAAGCATAAGCAATCACCTTATCTCCTTGCATTAACACACAACTCAATCCCTTCCTTGAGGCATCACTATACACTATATATCCCTCACTACCAGAAGGCAAAGTCAAAATCGGTGCAGTTGTGAGCCTGTTCTTCAATTCCTCAAAACTGTTTTGACACTCCTCTGTCCATACAAATTTCTGATTCTTTCTTGTCAATTTGGAAAGTGGAGCTGCTATCATGGAAAAGTCCTCCACAAACCTTCTGTAATACCCGGCTAATTCTAAGAAACTTCTCACTTCAACTACATTCTTAGGTGATTCCCATTTCACAACCGCTTCTATCTTCCTCAGATCCACATGTACTCTTTGCTCTGAAATTAAATGTCCAAGAAATGTCACTTCCTTTAGCCAAAATTCACATTTATCGAATTTGGCATACAACTCATTCTTCCTTAGTGTCTCCAAAGAAATTCTTAAATGTTCCTTATGCTCCTTATCACTCTTAGAATAGACCAAAATATCATCAATAAAGACAATAACAAATTGGTCTAAGAAATGCTTAAAGACTCTATTCATCAAGTCCATGAAAGTTGCAGGTGCATTCGTCAACACAAAAGACATGATCAAGAATTCGAAGTGGCCGTACCGTATTCTAAAAGCAGTCTTTGAGACATCGGACTCCTTTATCCTCAACTGGTGGTAACCCGATCTCAAATCTATCTTACAAAAGACCCTCAACCCTTGCAACTGATCAAACAAGTCATCTATGCATGGAAGCGGATATCTATTTTTGATAGTGACATGATTGAGCTTCCTATAATTCACACACATTCTCAATGATCCGTCTTTCTTCTTCACAAAAAGGACTGGAGCTCCCTAAGGTGAAGAACTCGGCCTAATGTACCCTTTCTCCAATAATTCTTCTAATTGCTCCTTAAGCTCCTTTAATTCCGTCGGAGCCATTCTTTAAGGCGGAATCGAGATCGGTGCAGTACCTGAAAGAAGTTTAATGGAAAATTCAATTTTCCTAGGTGGCGGTAGTCCTGGTAATTCCTCGGGAAAGATATTCGAGAATTCCATGACTACAGGAATTTCTTCTAACTTCCCTCCATTTGCTTTCGTATCTACCACATAGGCCAAAAATGCTTTACACCCTTTCCTCATCATTTTCTCTGCCATTAAGGCCGAAACAATTCTCAGTGAGCTAAATTTTCTGTCTCCCATAAACATCACCTTTTTTTCATTATCCAACTCGAACTCCACTGTCTTTTGTTTGCAATCTAAGTTGGCATGATACTTTTCTAACGTATCCATGCCTAATATCACATCTAATCCCCCCCTCTCCCATCTTCAAGGGCATCAAATCCACCACTAATTGTCCTCCACCAATACATATCTCACAATCTTTATAAACTTGGCTAATAAGAATATACTATCCGATTGGAGTACTCACCATCAAAGGAGTATCTAATGGGCTCAATTCTCTACCATACACAATTTTACTTGATGACACAAATGAATGGGTAAAACTCAGATCAATCAAAACAATAATATCATCATCAAATAATTTAATCATACTAGTCACAACTTCTTGAGCTCTCTGCATCCTTAAGTGTCATTGCAAACACTCTAGCTAGTGCTTGCCCCCTTGGCCTTCCTGGAAGATTCACCCTCCTAGCTGCATCAGAACTGCTCACTTTCGTTGCAGTTTTGTGCCCTACTGTCTTAGTTCTCTTTGAAGCTTGCATCTGTGTTCCCTCTCTTCTTGCATACTTCGGACACTCTCTGGCCATGTGTCTTTTCTCTCCACAATTGAAGTATGCTCTTGTCAATCGGTAACATTCCCCTTTATGAAACCTTCCGCAGTATTCACATTTGAGAATGAGTGGCTTATCCCCATCTCCTTTTCTGCTGCCTCCCACTGTTGAGGCCTGCTGAGAAACAGTTCTTAACTGTCTAGATCTACTTGCACCACTTCTCCTCTCCTCAGATTGCATAGGGAAGGTCTTGGCACTCCTTTCTAACATAGGAGTACCACCTCTCCTCCTGAACTGTTCTCTCCCTTTCCTCTTTCTGTTCACTGCACTCTTTATATTTTCCACATTCTCAACTCTGAGTGCAGTTTCTACCAGCTGTTGAAAGTCACAGAAATTCTGTGCCACTACTTTCTCTCTGATGGCCAAATGCAGTCTCGCTTCAAACCTTCAACACCTAGCCGCTTCACTCATCATTAACTCAGCTACATATCGGGCCAATTGTGTAAATCGACGCTCATATTCTCTTACCGTCATCTCCCTCAGGGTGAGTCTCAAAAACTCTCTCTGTATTTGCTGGATGTACACTTTAGAAAAATACTTCTTCTTATTAGCATTCAGAAAGTCCTTCTATGCTAACACAGGTGGCTTCATCTGACTTCCCGGGACACTTTCCCACCAATGCAAAGCATCCCCTTGTAGCAAACTCGTAGCATATTCAACTTTCTTGTCATCCTCATAATCCATCTACAATATCCGTTTCGTCTTCCTTAACCATGTCTTAGCTTCTTCCGGGTTAGTGGTCCTATAGAAGTCCACTGCTCTATACTTCCTCAGCTTGTCAAACTGTTTCCCCTTCTTAACCGGGGCCGAAGCAGAAGTTTGTGGCATCTGACCCATAGCTTGGACAAAGGCCTGAGTAAATGCCTGAAACAGTCTCGAATTCAAGGTAGGCACTTACTCTGAAGGAACAGGCGACTCCTGCCTCTATGCTCGAGAAGGCCCATTACCATGCCCTACAAAGGCCTCAGCATTTTCTGGGGCTACTGACTCATTAGTACTCTCCTCCCTTGGCGGAGAGTCAGGTGCAATCGATCCTTGCAATATTCCTCGTGTCCTTCTACGATCTGACATCTTACTCCTTTAATGTAAACACTAACCATTAGCTTACATTTCATTTTAATCTTAATCCCTACATGTATGCATGGCATGCATGTTACTTAATGCAATCAATCAATTCACAATGCAACAAATAATCACATATCACAACAATTCATATTACTATGCATTTTAAGCCTAGGAAAAGCTTAAGCTCTGATACCAAACAATATTGGACCCCCCGTCCGGAGCCCAACATTCAGAGTCAATCAACAAAATCAAACTCATTTCTTCGACTTCAAAACAGACTTTGGAAATCTTCCAACCAAAACAACAATTTGACTTCTTCAAAACATTTGTTCCCCATTGTCTTAAGTTTTTAATGACACCAAAATCATTTAATTTGGCTCAGGAATCTGTATAGCCTAAACACTTTCAGTGTAACATCCCATCCCCATATTAAGGGTTAGAACCCGAAATCTTAGTACATATGTGCGCAAGGAGAGACAAAGGAAATGCATTGGCATGCTCACG
The DNA here is from genome assembly GCA_025629825.1 of Erythroxylum guanchezii. Taxonomy (NCBI): domain Eukaryota; kingdom Viridiplantae; phylum Streptophyta; class Magnoliopsida; order Malpighiales; family Erythroxylaceae; genus Erythroxylum; species Erythroxylum guanchezii. Next base: position 124,908 of record JAOTAX010000172.1, on the reverse strand, counting down.
CACATTGTGGCATACACATATATGGGAATTTGAGAACTACTTGATTGTGATGTATATACTGTTTAATTGTCACATATGCACTTCATTCATGAATGCATGATCAGATAATGACAGTTGTAACCGGAGCAGCCACCGAGAGCTAAAAGTTCAACGTAATTGGGTCTCGAGCCCACAGTGATTTAGAGCCTCAGGCTCAATGATTAATGCGCCCATATTGGGACAGTTTAGGCGCTCGGTCACAACACCGTGACAAATTAGAAAAGTGTTGCATATGCATTTGATTTGATCCATTTTGATTGAGTGAAAGGCAAAATGCCTTATGCTTTTGTGGAAAAGAAATAAAAGTGTTGCCTATGTGATCATATGGTATTTTTGATCAATGTGCACTTATGAAATCATTGTGATATGCTTGATTGTAATTCATGAATAATTGGCAAAGCTATAATGAGTGACCATATGTTATGCATTGTGATGTGAGTGTCTGACAATTAATTACATGTTCTAAATGAATACTGGTACGTTGAGGCAAATTTTGCACTGATGTAGTTTAAATTGGATCAAGTAGTCTTACTGAAAGCTGTAGAGGACGTTTATAGCTTTCAAATGCTGTATGATGTGTTTTTTTTGGAGATGATAGTTGGAAGATGTGAGGTGTTGAAGTGGCTGTCAAATTGGCCAAATGCCAACAGAAGCTTTGAGTCAATTTTGGCCCTCATAGAATTGCCTAAGTGCTTCATGGAAGTTAAAGAATGTGTTTTGAACTGTTCATTGATATAAAGCATGAGAATTTTGGACAATGGAGTGACAAGTTTTGATGTTTGCTCGTTCTGATGGTTTTGGATGAAGTTGACGAACAGTCACTTTTGCAGGGACTTTTGACCCTTTTAGAGACTGAATTTGGTGTTAAGTCCTTCATGAAAGTGGTAGAGTGTTCTGTTGTCTTTCTATCGCTACCAAGTTTGTAAAATTTGGAGTTCGGGGCTGAAATTTATAAGTGTTAGAAGTTTGAAGGTTGGATCAGGTGCTAGCCGACCGATCGACCTCTGATGGCCGATCGACCGAGCGAGCTCTGGCCGACCGACCTTTGAGGGCCGATCGACCTCTGATGGCCAACCTCCCTCTGTTGGCCGACCTCTTATGGCCGACCGACCCTTGTTCTTGTGGCCAATCGACCGAGCGATCGCTCATGGCCGATCGACCGAGCGATCGCGCACGCCCGATCGATCGAACGAGAGCTGGCCGATCAACTGAACGCCTCGCGTAGGCGCACCGCTCTGCCAATATTTGTTCTATTTTGGCCGATCGACCGAGCGCCTCGCGTAGGTGCACCGCTTTGCCAATATTTGTTCTGTTTTGGCCGATCGACCGAGCGCCTCGGGTAGGCGCACCGCTCTGCCAATATTTGTTCTGTTTTGGCCGATCGACCGAGCGCCTCGCGTAGGCAAACCGCTCTGCCTATATTTGTTCAGTTTTGGCCGATCGACCTCTCTCCACTGTGTTGGCCATAACTTTTTCGTTTGTCGTCTGATTGATCTGATTTTTGAAGCGTTAGATTTCAATGAAATCCCGCTATCTCTCCATACCAAACATATGGTGTTTGAGATTTATCTGAGGAAGACCAATCGGATCAAAGTGGGATGATCGATTAAAAGAGTATGAACTGGATAATTTCCTGTACATGGTTCAGTAATTTGGAGATATCTTGAGCTATAGAGCTCCTATCGATCGAATTCTTGTTTCAAATTGAACTAGAGATATGGGGCTACAAATGTTCTGAAGAGGTCAGACCTTAATTTAGCCCCTAAGACGTTCAATTTCTGGAGTGAAGTTAGGTGACTGTTCGGTGATAAGAATGCATGAAGGGCAAAATTGGAAGACCACTTAAGGTCTTAAGTTATAAGGCTTACATGTAAGGGCAAATTGGACGTTATGCACTCATTAATGGCAAATTGGTAAATAAGAAGAGTGGGCTTCAGTATAAAGAGAGTGATGAACGACACTTAGAAAAAAATAACAGAAGAGAAATACAAGAAAGAAAGGAGAAGAGAGCTTTCGGTGGAAAGAAAGGAGAAGAAGAAAAAGAAGTTAGGTCTGGATTTTCTAAGCCCTTCAAGAGTGATTTTCATGGTGATTCATGAAGGAAAAAGGTGGAGGAAGATGAGAGCTTCCTTTAGAGCCAAGAAATTTCGAATTTGGTGAAGGATGAAGGTTAAACATCTGCATAAAGGCGCATCCAGAACTTGGAAACAATTGCTAATCTGGAGCGTACTGTGAGTAGACCTAGATGGTCTTACTTTATTGTCTGTCTATTTATGTTATGAATTGAGTGACAATGAATGATTATGATGAATGTGATTGATTATGCGGTTCCGGACAGGAGGTCCGATGATTGTGATACTGAGCTGTGATATTGAAGTGCTACTTGAATGTGAGTTGGATGACCTATGTGTATTTAATGTGATTGACAAATGTGTTTTTGAATGTGCATTATGTGATTGCTAAACGCCAGACCACGGTCCGATGACTTACGTAATTGTTAGATGTGTATTTGGATATAAGTGACATTGTGAAATGCTCCACTTCAATGTGGAATGCCGGACTAAGGTCCGATGATATGAGATTTGACTGTTGAATTCCGGACATTGAAGGTCTGGTGATTGTGATGTTTGATTTGGAAATTGAAGTGCAAATTGTATGTGAATATGATTGTTAAATATGTTCTAAATGTGCATTTGCATATGAAGGAAAGTGTGGATCCTCAACTTTAATGTTGAATGCCGGACTAAAGTCCGATGGTATGAAAAAGTGATTAAATGGGATATGAAATAGTGAATGATACGTTCCATTGCATGAATGCATGAAATATAATGGCAGTTGTGACCAGAGTAGCCACTGAACAGAGCTATAAGCTCAACGTGTGAAATAGAGTCTTGAGCTCAAAAGTGAATCAGAGCCTCAGGCTCAACGTTTAATGAGCCCTATATGGGACAGTTATCAACGAGCCCTATATGGGACAGTTATCAATGAGCCCTACATGGGACAGTTATCAATGAGCCTTATATGGGACAGTACAGGCACTCGATCACAACAAAGTAACAATTGGATAGTGAGTCTCATATGCACTGCATATGCGTGACATAAATGATTAATGACATTGAATGTGAAAAAAATTGATCAAATATATGTGATTCAATATGGTTGTTAGTGAAATGATATGAATATGTGAAATAATGTGGTATACGAAATAAAGTGAGGTTGGTTCAGTGTATTGAATGTGTAATAATGGGAATGTGTAAGAATGTGAATGTGTAATAATGTGAATGCGTAATAATGGGAATGTGTAATAGTGTGAAATGTGTAATAATGTGAAATGTGAAATAAAGTATAATGTGTGAATTGTATGTTGTGTGATTGGGTGAACCATCGATGATGGTCACTCACTAAGTTCGCAAAACTCACCCAAATTTGCAACTATTTTTCAGGACTCAAAAGAATACCCCGTTGGCAACGGGAGTATACCTTCAGCATGCGAGTGAAAGATAGAAGTCGGGATCAGTTCGCATCTGCATTTCATGTCTTTAATTTTGTATTATAGTCGCATATAACTGTTGTATCAAAGTGTAATTGTGAAAGGGCCTAATTGGCCATATGGGAATTTTTGTAAATTGCATTGTATGTTTGGAAAGGGCTTATGCCTTATTTGATTATCGATTTCCATATCTATTGTTTTGTGTTTTGTAATGAAAAAAAAGGAAAAAAAAGGTATACCGATTTCTGACTGAGTGAGTGCTTTAGCACGCCACCCTCGCGGAGCACGGACTCGGATATCACCGTCGATATCGGGTTCAGGTCACGAGGGAGTGGGGTGCTACATTCAGACTATTATTAAACTGAAACAGTACAGTATACTCAACTTCCATCCAAAAATTGAAAGTCTTAGAGACTGAATTAAAATTCGATTCCGTCAAATAATTTGTAGCTATCTGTCTCTAGTTTATTTAGAAATATGAATCATATCATTTGAAGCCCTACAGATCAAGTTATCATTAAACTACCGAAGTATGTTCAGTAAAAATATCCAATTCATGCTCTTCCAACTCATACCCTTACTTTGATTAAATTAATCTTTTTCAAATTAATAGCAAAAGCTATAAAATTTTTTTGTGGAGAGATAAAGGAATGTGTTAAGAAACCATTGTTTCAAAAATCAGGTCATTTGGAGGTCGGATGACAAAGTTATGGCCAAAAAAGTGGAACATGTTTTAGTTGGACCGGGGGGGGGCTGCGGGTCGCGATCGCGACCTGCTTCCTTTTCCTCTTCCGACCTGAATTAGTAAAAAGGGCATAACTTTCACAAAGATATCAGATTAAGGTTATTCAAAGACTGTTTAGAAGAAGACTTCTAGACCTACAACTTCCATGAAGAGTCCTAAAAGATATTTTGCCTCCAAAAGGGTAAAATTCCCAATCAATGTACCTGTCCCGAAAGTCCATCCTATTCAGTATCACAAACTTCTAATAATCATATCTCTTAACTCCGATATCCAAAAATTTCGTGCTATATAGCGTTGGAAAGCTAGAAAGATAATCTACAATTTCCAAAAAGATAACTTTATCTAATTTAGCCTAGATTAATCTAGTATTTCTCCTAAAGTCAATATATAATTTCTACACCTATGAAAGACTTGAAATATGAAATGTACAACTACAAGACAAATAAGCACATACACATTGGAAACTTCTCCAGTTCTCAATTCAGTTCTAATTCAAAATAAATTTTATACATAGCTTTAATTATATATCAACATTACATCAAAGATTTAACACAAGATATAAAAAACATCGGATGCTCAATGTTTGATATGCTTATAAAGCTATCCAAAAGTCTAGTCACTAACTTAGTTACAAAAGTCTCTAATATCTTGGAGTTTCCGATGCCTTGCAAAAATTTGCTCAATCACACAATAACTATAAATAAATTACCCACCTAATTTTGTTGAAAATCTAAGCTCAAGATTGTCTTTCCTCTTGCTCTTGAGTAAGATTTTCTTGATTCTCTTCAAATAAACCAATTTCTATTTAATTCATATTCAAATGAAAATTCATAAAACTTCAAAAATAAAAAAATGCTAAAATTAAATTTAAACCTAACCTACCCATAGTCCATCTAGGCTAGAAAAACCAAAACCCTAGCTTAGAAATTCAAAATCAAAATGGTTTCATCTTCCTTTTCTTTCTTCCTTCATTCCCAACACAAACCCTAATCTCTATTTAATCCCTTTTAAGACCTAGCAAGAAAAAAGATGAAAACTTACCTCTAACAAGTTGATTTCCTCTTCTTTTTCTTCTTCTTTCTTCTTCCTTCCAAGTTCCCCACGATTTTCCTTCTCCTCTTCTCCTTTTTACGTTTTCTTTGGTCTTTTTTTCTCTTCTACGACTCTTCTCTCTTCTTCTTCCAATTCAAGACCATTTTAATGGTCTTTTCCCATTTTACCCTTCATTTACCTTCTTCTTCCCATTTTGCCCCTTCTTTCATTTAATCCATCTACTAACTCCTTTAATCTTCTCAAACACCATGTCATACTCTAATTTAATTATGACATTTCCCTTCTAAATTTCTAATTTCAACCTATACTCACCAAATTAATGGACTCAATTCTAAAAATAATTAAACAAATAAATTAATTAATTAAAAAAGTTTCGGGAACCAACAAAGACCTATAAAGAACATAAGGCCCTACTCCAATCATTCTTGAATCTTACAAACCAGTATGACATTATGCTTTTTGCAAAAAAAAGTCTCATTGGAACCAACGAAATTGAGTTTTTGGGTATGTAGTTCAAGGATAGATTTTATCAGCCCGGTCCATATATAGCTCAAGAGTTGTTACACTTTCCGGATGATAATCTCAGTGTTAAACATATTCAACAAATCCTCGAGATTGTTAATTACATTAGAGTTGTCATGCCACGCATGGAAGACTACACCTTATCCTTATCCAAGCTGTTGAGAAAGAATCCATCACCTTGGAGTTCAGAACAAATCAAGGCCATACAACATCTAAAACTAATCTGCTTACATCCTTTAGGAATCTTTCCTAAGAAGATTTCCCGCTATAAATACACTATCCACCTTATCAAAGGTATCATCCTAGCTGATTTCTTATCTCTTCCTTTAGTACTGTCATCTTTCTTCTTTCAATGGCTAACCTACCTCTTACTGCAAAAACAAAGAAATCCTTTCCTCCTATTACTAGTGCTCCGACTAATGTTGTTGAATTTGCATCCCTTGCTCACATGAGCTTATTATACTATTTATACCTCTTCCTCAGTGAGACCAACTCACCCTGCAACACTGCTTTGTTTAACCTTAAAACGCCCTACCTTAATGTATTCTTTCTCAATGACCCTCTTTCTAAGAATGCATTATGTTATCTTTAGGCACTCTTAGCCCTTTATGCATGTGCTATTAACTTACCTCCCCTATAGATCTACCAATATTTGTGTGATCAAGACAATGAAAGGTCTCTGTTATGGACATTCCTTAAGTGGTATCAACCACTAAAACAATGGAAGAAACAAATTTTCATAGTTATTAAACAACATCGATTATAGGAAACATCGTATAAGAGACAATCTACATAGTGTTTCTTCATTATCCATCGTCTATATCTCATAGTAAGAACTGGTACAATTTATTCTGATAACAGTGTCTGTTTTCATCAAGTTTCACTTTATTGGCCAAGGTACAAGGAGAATGTTCTTAAATCTCTTAGGAATTTTCTTAAGGATATTAATCATTTTCCTCAATATACACCTGTCCTTTCTACTTCTCTTGGACCTTACCCAGGAGCATTTATTCCTGGTGAACTTGAAGCACCGGAAGGCAACATACCAGGCCTAAACAACCCAATGTATTCTAAAATTGATGAAACAACACAAGTCCAAGATGCCTTAGACACTGCAGGACCTTCACAACCTCCAACCTCTCTCTTCTGGGATGCTCAAGACCCTAATGATGACATTTACATCCCCAATGAAGAAGAGCTTAATCAATTCCTACAAAGACTCTGTGTTGGAACCCGATCTCGGAATCGGACCCCAACTGGCAAACGGACGGAAAATGGAAACGGAAATCAATTAGTGGAAGTATCGAAAACGAATCAAAAATCGAAGAGGAAATAAATCGAAAAAATCAAACGCGGATTCGACAGAACGGAACGGATTTACAAAACGAAAGCAACTCGCGTAAAGAACGGATACAAATGTCCGAAG
>JAOTAX010000172.1:87836-101421 GCA_025629825.1 Erythroxylum guanchezii | reverse complement strand
GCTAGTAATGACTTGTTTAATGTATTTTTATACTTGTCTTCTCTCTAGTTTACGTATTTATTAACTTATTTTATCTTAAATTTTTTTCTTACATAGCTTAAATTTTTGCTAGTAATGACTTGTTTAATGTATTTTTATACTTGTCTTCTCTCTAGTTTACGTATTTATTAACTTATTTTATCTTTAATTTTTTTCTCTTTACCTTATTTATATTTATTGTATTATTTATTTACTTATACATTCTATTTGTTTATTTATTTTTCTTCTTCTTTATGTCTCTTTTTATTTTATTTTATTTTCAATTATTACTATTTTATTATTTTAATATGTATATTCATATATTTGTTTTTCATGTGATTATATCGGGAACAACCTCTCTACTAATTAAAGGATAATGTTACATACTACTGAACCTTCTCAAACTTTATTTATCAGTGAGACTTTTACTAATTTGTTGTTGATGTTGTTGTAATCTTACGAATAACCTGATGATTAAAAATTAAAGTCTTCAAGTCTAATAGCGCAAATGTCCAAGACCGGAGCTATAAGGAGAAAGGGAGTCATAAGGCTGATGGTGCTTAGGACGATCCTCTACTACTAGAAGAATGTGATGGTATCTGTAATCTTAGCAAGGCATTAGCTCGTATGTGTGATGAAAGATCGTACAAGGAAGTTCTGTTACAAAGCCTTAGCCCCATCACCACATAAAGGGCCGCAGCAAACTTGCAACCGTAACTATTATAGTTGCGGTGCCTAGGGTTTCGCCTAGCCTAGGTTTTTGTATGCTATTTATTATCCTAGCCTCCTTTTGTATGAGTGTGAAAAACACCAAAAGTTTAAGCAATAACAGAACTTCCTTCTTTATCCATTATCTCCTTTCTTTATGGCATCAGAGCAGGAAGCGTGAACACAAAATTCTCTTTGATTCACGCACATCACCATGTTTGCCAATAATCTTCTCCCCAATGCTTCCGCAAGGATCAATCTCTCAAATTTTGTCACAGTCAAACTCTCACAAGATACCTATATCGTAAAGCAAAAGTATGTCAAAGGAATGGCCATTTGTCATAAGGTTTGGGGTTTTCTCGCCGGACGAAATCAACCTCCAAAATGCTACAAGACAGTAACCAACAAAGTCTCTCGCATAGGAAAAGCTACCGCAACCATTAAAGATGACGCCTCTTCTGTCATTGACGATTCCAAGGAAGTCTTAGAAATTGAAGAATTCACCATTTGGCAGTAAACAGATCTAACATTGCGAGGCCTTTTGATCTCAACGTTGACTCTTGAAGTGCTTTGTCTTGCCATTGGAGACGAGACGTCCAAAGAACTGTGGGATGCTCTCAAATGAAAATGAAGAGTGATTTCGTCAATGTTTTCCTTGCTTTTGAACAATATGTTCTTCACCAATTTGACAAACGCATTAAAGTGTTTCACTCAGATAATGGAGCGGAATTCATCAATCAGAAGCTAGCTGCTCACTTTCAAAATGTCAGAATCCTTCACTAACTTTCTTGTCCCCACACATGAGAACAAATGGGTTGCGTAGAACGACGTCATCGCATCATTCGCGAACATGGCATGGCCATGATATTCCAGAGTGGTGTTCCAAATTTCCTGTGGACCGAGTCTTTTGCCACTGCAGTTTATTTAATTAATAGACTACCCTCTTCAGCTTTAGGGTCTGAAACCCCATATTACAAACTTCACGGAAAACATCCTAACTATGATTCTCTTCGTGTTTTGGGTTGCAGATGTTATCATTACGTGTGGGATACTAAGAAAAACAAGTTCAGCCTGAAATTGGTTCCTTGTATTTTCGTGGGTTATGGTGAGAGACAAAAAGGATTCAAGTGCAATCAACCGCAAACTCAGAAAATCATCGTGTCTCGCCATGTCAAGTTTGACGAAAGTATCTTTCCATACAAGGACAATTCTCACCATAACGTCACTCCTCCCAGTGTCTTGGACCCCGAATTTTTAGTGAAAATTTAAAAATATCAAATGAAATGAAATGAGTGTTTTTGTATATGAATTGTGTTAGAGATGTTTTTGTGCTTTAAGAAAATTGATTGATTGGTTGTGATGACTTTGAAATTTGAGTAGATTTGTTTGGATTATGAAAGTTTAAGTGAATGAGTTGGTTGATATGGAAGTTGAAAAATCAAGAAATAAAGAGAAAGAGTGTGAGAATTGAAGAATTATGAAAGTTTGACTTTTTGGAGATGAATAGTTGACTTTTTGATTTAGGCAAAATTTGAGAAAATGATCTTCATGAAACTTATAGAGAATTTGCATAGTTTTTAAATGATATAAAATATGCTATTTTTGAATGTGAGAATTGGAAGAGATAAAATTTGGAAGTTTGAATGTGGTATAGGATGACCTATTATATGGCAGAAACTTTGACTGAGAAATTGACTCAGTTAGAGGTTGAAATTGCTTTGGAGTTCTTCATGAAAGTGGTAGATTATGTTTTAATCTTTTCATTGATATAAAACATGCAATTTTTGGGCTATGGAATAGAAAGTTATGAGGTTTAGAAGTTCTGTTGCTGTTTAGGTGTGCTGATCGACCAGCCAGCTTGAAATGAAGTTTTGACCCTTTTTTAGGCTAAATTGGTTTGTAAGTTCTTCGTGAAATTTGTAGAGATTGTTTTGATCTTTCCATCGATGTAAAGTATGGAAATTTTGGACAAGGGAATAGGAAGTTATGAGTGTTAGAAGTTTGAAGGTTAGATTAGGCGTGACCGACCGACCGATCTCTGATTCTTTCAGCTCTTCCGCGATCGCTCTGCCCATCTGATCGCTCAGCTTGTCTGCTTGGTCTATTTGTTTTGGCCAAGCGACTTTTGTTCTTTGTTGATCGCTCGGCCTATTTGTTTTGGCCGAGCGACCTTTGCTCTTTGTTGATCGCTCGGCCTATTTGTTTTGGCCGAGCAACCTTTGCTCTTTGTTGATTGCTCGGCCTGTTTGTTTTGGCCGAGCGACCTTTGCTCTTTGTTGATCACTCAGCCTATTTGCTTTGGCCGAGCGACCTTTGCTCTCTTTGTTGTCGTTCGATCTATTTGTTTTGGTCGACCGACCTTTGATCTCTTTGTTGCTGCTCGACCATTTTCGTTCGGCCATTCCCGTTTGGTCTTTGTCGCTCTGCTCTTCTGCTCGTCGGTCGGTCAGCTCTTTCGCTCGCCGATCTCTCTACTCTTCTGCTCGTCGATCGGTCAACTTTTTCGCTCGCCGATCACTCTGCCCTTCTGCTCGTCGATCGATCAGCTCTTTCGCTCGCTGATCGCTCTGCTCTTCTGCTCGTCGATCGGTCAACTCTTTCGCTCGCTGATCGCTCTACTCTTTCGCTCGTCGATTGCTCAGCCCTTACTCTTACGATCACTCAGCTCTTCCGCTTAGCGCTCGTCCACTCAGCGCTCGGCCGCTCAGCGCTCGACCGCTCAGCACGCGCACGACCGATTTTCTGATTCGATTTCCCTTCACTCTTTCGGTCATAACTTTTTCGTCCGACATCCGATCGATCTGATTTTTGAAGTGTTAGATTCCTAAGACATCCCTCTACTGCTCCATACCAAGTTTATAATTTTTGAGATTTTAACTAAGGAAGACCGATCGATCAAAGTGGGATGATCGATTTAAAGAGCATGAGCTGGTTATGTTTCTGAACATGCTTCAGTAATTTGGAGATATCTTGAGCTATAGAGCTCCAATTGATCTCGTTCTTGTTCCAAATTAAACTAGAGACTTGGGGCTACAAGTTATCTGAAGGAGCCAAACGGCAATTTAGCCTTTAAGACTTGCAATTTTCTGAGGTGAATGTTAAGGGTAATTTTAAAAGAACACTTAAGGACTTAAGTTAGAAGGCTTTGATGGAGGGGCTTATGGGTCATTTGGCTATCATTAAATGACATGGAAAGGGGGCTGTCGGTTTTAAAGAGTGAAGCCCAACACTTAAGAGAAAAACAGGAGAAAGAAAGAACAAAAGAAGAAACGAAAGAAGAGAAGAGAGAAAAGAGAAGCCGTCAGTGGAGAGAGAGAGAGGTCTTAGGATTTTCAATTTTCATGAGATTCCAAGGGGGTTTTGATGCTTTTCAAGGGGAAAAATAAGGAAGAAGATGAAAGCTCCCTAATGGAACCAAGAAATGCCGAAAATGGTGGAGGTTGAGGTAAGATTCGAAATTTTTTATCTTTGAACTTTTGATGAATTTTGGTTTAATTAGCTTGGATATTGTATGGGTTTAGGTTTGCTAAGCTCAATTTTGGAGATAGCATGGTTTAAAGTGTTCAATTTTGAATAATTGTGAATTAGGGTTTATGCTCAATTTTTGTGATTTGGGGATTTTGGAAGTTGTTAATTTAGATAGCTTGGAAATATGAGAGGTTTATGTTTTCTAAGCTCAATTTTAGTATTTATGCATTTTTATGATGTTGAATTTGGGTGATTTGGCTTAGGGAATTTTAATGTGAAGGAAAGAAGGAAGAATTGGAGAAATTGAAGCTTGGGACAAAGTTCAAGCATGGATATGAGGTGGGTACCATGTTTATAATTTGAATTATAAGCTATGTATGTGTTTTTGAAAAATCAAGAAAGTAAACGGGTTTTCAAATTATTGTTTTCGAGTGATTAAATTCATTGTTTTCACATGATTTTACATAATTTGATTATGTTGCAAAAAGTGTTGCATTCTTGGGTCTTGAATGACTGAGAAATCGTATGTGAATTTGATTGTTATGTGAATTTTGAATTTGGTTGAATTATGAATGAAATTTGTTCGATATGACAAATGTATGAAAACTCAGCTTTGGAAATATGCCTTCGGGCAAATCTGTTTTCATGTGTGAAATGTGTTATGTAGATTTGGTTAGGTCCCATAAGTTAGAGGCAGTGCACTGTCTCGTTTCTATAGACTTCACCCTCCTGCCCGCTAATAGTACTGGAGCTCCGATTTCGGACTCCCATAAGTTCACGGCTGCACAGGACCGCTATGCGAGAATGTGCAGTACGTTCCGTTTTGGACCGACCCAAACCATTCTGAAGTGTTATGTAATTTTTGATTTGTTTATAATGTGATGCATTTATATGTGATGCATTCATGTTTTCGATTTTAATTATGAATTGTGAAAAGTTTTGGAATTTCGAGAAAGGAAAATTCGAGGTTTTCAACCGTGAAAGTTTGAAAAACTGTTTATGAATGATTTGAATGTTTTGAAAAGTTTGAAAATGAGTTTTTGGTGTGAAATGTTTATAAATGGCAAACTTCTTGAAAAATGAGTTTTGTTTATTTTCGATTTATAAACATGTTATCCACGAGTTATAAGCTCACCCCCCCTTTCATCCCCATCTCCAGGTATCGAGCAGGAGATCGGATGAAGGAGAGTCAAGATGTTTGTTCGATTTGGCTTATTTTTGTGTTTTGAATAGTTAGGCTTTTGGTATTGATCTGTATATGGCTTCGAAAGCCATTAAGATTTGTAAGCATTAATTCATGATGTATATAATTTATGAAGTTATGTATTGAATCTGAGTTATAAATTGATGTATGATTATGAGATACGAATTATGATAGTATATAAATATGATTGGATTGATTTATGAATTGATACAGTATTTTGAGATGAATGTGATTGGGTATGGATAATGGGAATTGAACATGATTGTGTTTTGGATTTCGGACGGGAGGTCAGATGATTCTGAGTTTTGATTGGAAATTTTAGAAGTGCGTTTAAAATGTTTTTGCAGAATTTGGGATTTGTAAAATGCAGCCGTTATGCTGCCAAAAATTTAGTTCTTATTGATTGAAGAAAAAATCAAAATAAGAATAAGTTTCTGAAAGATGAAATTGAGATATGTATTAATGTGAAGGACAAAATATTTGAGTTTATGGAATTGATAAATTCCAAATGGGAAATTGGAATGGTTTTGAATAAAGATGAATATGAGAAAGAATTGTATGAAAAAGAAAAAGAAAAGAAAAAAATTTAGACCGGTTTTCGTATTAGTCTTAGGGTTTCCAACGCGACACGTTAGTTTCGTTCGCTTTCGTTTCGTTATTGGATGTCGGAATTCGATTCGCTTTCGTTTGATCCGATTCGTTTCGCTTTCGAGTTATGTTTTCCGATTTCTGCTTCGCTTCGAAATCCGCTTTTGCTTCGTGTTCCGCCTTATGACTTCCGATTCCGTTCGTTTTTGGTTCGATTTTTGTTTTTCGTTTCCACTTCTCCGCTTAGTTTAAGTGGTTGGGCTTCGGTCCCAACACAGTGCCTTCCTCGACGATATTCCTTTCACTAACCATGAACCTACATCAAATTCCTCTCCAGCCGTTATTGTGCAGCTTCCTCCACTACTACCCACACCAATCGACAATGCCAATATCCAGCCACCTAACTCTGAGATGCCATCGCTCAACTCACCAGAGCCGTCAGCGACGAGGTCTCCCACAATATAACATCTAAAACCTTACCATCGATAGTTGTGACTCCTTCCGTCAAACACGTCCTCCCAAGGTCCTCCAGTGTCGCGGCACCATCTGTTCCCGAACACTCATCCAACTCTACATCTATTTCAATTTCTAATGATTCTCCCTTAGTTTCCTTTAATTGTTCATCTTCTGATGTTTCATGTCCTTTGTTTGCTTCAACTCCACCACCAGTACATCCTATGATCACTTGTCGTTGGGCCGACATAATCAAATTGAACCCTAGATATTCACTCATGATGTCATATGGTCACATTTCGTCAATTCCTAACTCCACCAAATCCATTCTCAATCACAAAGGTTGGTACAATGCCATGATTGAGGAACTCCACGCCCTTTAAGACAATAACACTTGGACACTCATCGAGCAACAACCTCACATGCATGTTATTGGATGCAAATGTGTCTTTAAGACCAAACTTCATGCCGATGGCTCTTTAGAATGTCTTAAGGCCAGTCTTGTTGCCAAGGGATTTCATCAAATCGATGGAGTCGACTTTCATGAAACATACTCTCCCGTCATTAAACCAGGTTCAGTGTGGTTACTTTTAAGTGTTGCTCTTGTCAAAAATTGGTAGGTTCGTCAATTGGACGTCAAAAATGCTTTTCTCCATGGTCATATAACTGAAGATATCTACATGGAACAACCGCTGAGATTTCGTGATGTGCTATCCCCAACACATGTCTACAAGCTTCATCGTGCTCCCTATGGATTGAAACAAACCCCTCGTGCCTGGTTTGGTCGTTTTGGCACCTTCCTTCTTAAATTTGGCTTTCAGTGTAGTTTTGCATATTCACCTCTCTTTGTTCTAAATTCTTTGTATGGTATTCTTATTTTAATTTTATATGTTGATGACATGCTCGTCACTGGTTCTAATGAAAATCTCATTGATCACTTTGTTGATTTATTACATATAGAATTTACCATGAAAGATTTAGGATCAATACATCACTTCCTTGGGGTTGAAATTGTACATAATGATCATGGTTTCCTACTGCTTTAATCTCATTTCGCTTCCATCATACTAAACAAGGCTGATATGACCGATTGCAAGCCGCTATATACACTAATGTCCTCCAAATTTTTCAGTTGGCCAAGATCTCTGCTCTCGATGATCCAACCCACTACCACACTCTCATTAGATCGCTTCAATATCTCACGTTCACGCGACCTGACATTGCCTTCGCAGTAAATTTTGGAGCATAATTTTCTCAAATCCCTACTTTCTTTAGCTTATCATTAGTCAAACGCATCTTGCGTTATATCAAAGGAATACTTGCCTTTGGTATGCAATTTACAACAGACTCTACACTTGATCTCTGTGCCTTCTCTGATCAGACTGGGGAGTTTGTCCTCCCACACGTCGCTTTACCACAGGTTACTACACTTTTTTCATATGCAACCTCATTTCTTAGTGTGCCAAGAAACAACCCATAGTGTCTCGTTCCAGAACAGAAGCAGAGTATCGTGGCATGGCTCATACCACAGTAGAGCTAACTTGCTTCTCCTATCTACTTCGAGATTGCGACATCTCCATCTTTACACCACCAATGTCGTTGTGTGACAATCTCAGTTCTCTTCACGTGACTGTCAACCCCATCTTTCATGTGCGTACCAAACACATCAAGATCGATTATCATTATGTATGAGAGTTTGTTGCGCTGGATTACTAGTTACCCGTCACATTCCTTCTCAGTGCCAACTTGCAGACATCTTCACAAAACCACAGTCCAAAAGCTCTCACTTTGCCTCGAAACTCGACATAGTTTGAGGGAGGCTAATAACGCAAATGTCCAAGAGTGGAGCTATAAGGAGAAAGGGAGCCATAAGGATGATGGTGCTTAGGGCAATCCTCTACTACTAGAAGAATGTGATGGTACCGGTAATCTCAGCAAGGCATTAACTCGTATGTGTGATAAAAGATCGTACAAGGAAGTTCTGCTACAAAGCCCAAGCCCAATCTCCACATAAAAGGTCACAGCAAACTTGCAGTCATAACTATTATAGTTACCACACCTAGGGTTTCGCCTAACTTAGGTTTTTGTATGATATTTATTCTCCTAGCCTCCTTCTTGTATAAGTGTAGAAAAACACCAAAAGTTTAATCAATAACTGATGCAACTCCGTAAGTTCATGGGTCTCAAGTAGTATAGTATAATATCGTCCCACAAGGAGTAATTGTGTAAGTATTAGGCTTGGATCACTCAATTAATTGGACTAAGCAATGTGTAGGATTGGGGAATTAAATTAAGAAAATTAACTATCAAAAATAATAAAATCAATGCTAAACAATGATACAAATGTCTCTAGGAATTAATTCGAATGGAATGTGGTAAGCTTCAAGGATAGTTCCACTTTTAGCATTTTCTACGGACTTTACCCAGATCAATTTATGAGGCGAATTCTAGTTGATAGAAGGTTAAACCTAGAGTTTCTTGGATCCTTTTTCAAGGTATCAAAGTATTATTATGCAATAATCCTAATCTACTATCATAGCCTAGTAATCAAGCATAACCTATTAAGTTCTTTGCTAACCTGGTTTGTTCTCATAAATTTAGTCTATTTCTAAATCTGAAATTTATAAGTCCCTATTTTGGAGTTCCGTTATCAATTTTTACCTATCAATTCTTCAATTAACAACTAATGCCAAGTAATGGTTGGCCAAACACAATACTAGCAAAATTAATATCAAAACAGAGAAATCAAACCTATAAATCCATACTCATAAATCAACTAAAATTCAATCCACAGAAAATCAGCTAAAAGCTTGCCCCAACCTTGAAGCTTTGAGGAAGCTACTCAATCATAATAAGATGAAGACCACAGAAATTATGCTCAACAAACAACATTAGGAGAAATTTGATAATAAAATGGAGAATAAATGAGTTTTGAGGTCCCTTTTTTTGCGTTGCTCTTGTCTCTGCTCACTGTGTGCGTTGCATGCGTCTGTTGGTTGCTCTCCCAGCTAGTGCGTCTCCTGGTGGGTCAGCCTAGTGATCTATGTCTCCACAAGGATGGTGCGTTCTTCTCTACGTTTTGGCCTGGTGTGTCACTGCGTGGTCATTTTGGTGGTCATGCACTGAAGCTCTCCCTTCACATTTTCGTCATTTTTATGCCTCCACTCTACTCTCTGTAGCTCCCTCTATGTAACAGTCACGCTCCCTTCAATTAAAATCTCCTGTTCACGTCTTTGGTGTGTCGGCGTCAGCCACCTTGCTGCGTGGTGTGTCTGCTGGAGCTCTCCTTGACTCGCCTCCACTGTAGCGTGATGTCCCCTCTGTTGCGTTGTTTTCGTTTTCTCTTGTGGTGTGTCGGCGTGGTGGGTCTCCACTCCACTGTAGCCAACCTTCACAATTTAATTCCTCACTCAATTGAAACCTAGCTCACTGGCTTCTACGTTTTTTGTGCTTTCCACTTGCCATTTTGGGCTGTTCCCTTGTGCCTCCCAGCAGCTGCCGTTTTTCTCCTACATGGCCAGCGTTTTGGGCATTCTTTTTGGCAGCAAACAACCATCCTAACATGAGCATTCCTAACAAAATTATATGTGTCTTTTTCAACCAAAGTCATATTCATTATCATTTTTTTATTTACAAATTAAACATAAACCACTATAAATGCATATTCAAGCGAACTAAACAAATTAGTGGATAAAATATGTATAAAACTCAATAATTAATCTAGAAATTAAGGAAAAAATGCCATTCATTCTAATGAGAAAATGCATTCAACAATAACAGAACTTCCTTCTTCCTCTATTATCTCCTTTCTTTAGAGTCTTTTTACTTATTTTCTTTCAATCTCATCTTCTCATCTGGATCAGCATATCCATTCTCAGGTAAGTCCCATAGTTGAGACTTGAACAAAATCTCCAAATTAATGCTCTAAAATTCATAGCATTGTCTCTTAAATGACATAATTGAAGGATGAGATTCAATCACGACACTATCGTTAATCTCCGTGAGTTGTACAAAAGGAACTTGACTTTGATACAAAAAAAGTTAGGAATTTGAGACTATGGGTTAAGGAATTAAAACAAAGTAAGGTACTACATAAAACTAAACTAATTTTTACAAGTTATTTAAAATCAAAATTTTAAAATTTTAATTAAATAAATATTTATTAAATTTAAAACAAAAATATAAACTAAAAATTTACAATTAAGTCAAAAACATAGCCTTAATCTCTTTTTTTTACCTTGAGTTCTAATTGCAATGGAATTAGGTTATAAACTTTGTTTTATAATCTTAAGTTCTAATTACAATATTATTAGGTTTTAAATAGGAGCGAAGTTACCAAAATTTAGGTCTTTTTAAATTTTGTGCATGAGCAAAATTTTTATTGTTGTTATTGCAATGTTATTACATTTTGATTCTTCTTCTCATTCTTTTACTCTTTTGAGTTCATAAGAAGTGAAATTGTCGTTGTTTTGTCTATATTAGTGAAGATCTTCAAACTTTTTTTCCATTGATTGTGTTGCCTTTGTTGGTCATGCCAAGTACCAACTACCGGCTGCTGCGAATTGGTCACGCACATCATACCTGACGCCAGATTTCATGCCCGCCCTTGATTATTATACGTTGTCCTTTCCGAGACCATTCTGGCCATTTTGGCTTTTCACTTTGTTATTCTATATTTTATGATAATTTTACTGTAACTAATTTTATCAAACAGGTGAAAGTTGGTGTAACGTTATCGATGTGACATTGATATATTAAAATATTAGAGTACGACTCTTAAATGATTTCTTACTTTGAATATGTTGGATAGTTATCTCTTGACTATTGTTATTTCTAAGTTGTCTTTAAAATCTACATTTAGTTTAACTAAAAATAATTAAATTCATCTTAAGTTCACTCAATCAAATCAAATACAATAGAATCTTTAATTATCTTTTAGAGTTGGATAAGTACAAAAGGGCTTTTAATTATTATATTTTAATCATTTATTATAATAAAAAATGATGATTATTCTTACAATTATGATAATAAATGTTTCACTATTTAAATTTTATTTTAAAACAAGTTTATAATTATTTTTATTCAGGAAATGACTAACCAGTTAGGAGTAAAGTTGTGTGCTATTGAAGACTCTATATTTTAGCGAAATTTTCACTAAATTATGGTTTTATTTAAGAAATGGTTAAATATTTTGTTCAAATTTCACGCAACTTCATATTTTAATGTTAGTATGTTAATCTTATAAGTTGGATTCAAAATTAAATTTAAAAATTAATTATGTTTTATTGGTTATATCGAATATAGGCTTAAATTTTTTTAAAAGTCATGGATCAAATGCAAATAGAATTCAATTGGGCTAAACACAATCCATGTGTCTATACTGAACATAAGAAATAGAAAACTTTTCACTGTAAAATTATGTATTTTGTTATTTACGTGCATATAAAACAGAATTGAAGTCTTATCTCAGGTTCTTCATTTCATACCACTATTACTGAAATTATAGTATAATATGTAGAAATTTTGAGCATGCAAGAAATGAAAATCTGCGTCAATAATTTATAATAATTTGAGTGCTCATACGTTTGAACTTTGTATAAAATTGTTAGATCAATAATTTGACTAAACTCTTATCTTAAGTTCTTCATTTCCACCATCAAGAAACGGACAAATCATATATAATATAAGTTTATTGCTTTTGTTTTCGTAATTTTCTGCCTTAAATAAATACTATAAAATCGTAGAATGACCGTATATAAGTGGGTACGTTTAGGTAGAATACTTTGACATAAAATTTTCTTAGAAAGCAACTTAATTCATTATTCCCACAACTGGATAATGAGCTATTAGATGACTCAATCATTTGGACCCCTAATTAGCAAATTCTCAAATAAATCATGTCATTAGTTATTAGCAGGAGGGTTAATTGAAGTATTCTATTCGTCACTCTTGTAACAGAATACCTTTCAATCGAAAGCCTCTTTTGTTTCTTGGTTACGATTAAAAATAGGCTTAAAACTAAAAGCCTATGGCATGACACTAAAGATAATACTCGTATTCTTCGTGAAATGGACTTGGAGGATAAGGATCACTTCTTTCTTCTCTGCAGTTTTTTGAAAGCCGTCTGGAAGACTAGGATTTTACATATGATACCTGAGCATGACTATCATTATACTTAGGAGCAATCTCTGAACTGGCCTTTAGAAACTCAAAAAAGGGTAAGCCTAATGTAATTCTAGACAAATTTGCGTTCACTTTTATTATTTAGTGTCTGTTTAGATGAATTATTGGGAGGTTAATAAGTACTTTTCTCTATCCTAAAAGTCTTTTGAAGAAAAATGAGTGCTTGACTGATGACAATGATAGGCTTATAGCTGTTGGGGTATCCGTTGGGTGTTGTTCTGAGGAAGCTTCTGGAGCCGGAGGGCTAGAGGGCCAGTCATGTTGGGACCCGATCCGGGAACCGGATCCCAACCGAAAAACGGAAAAACAGAAAGCGGAAAAAATCGAAAAGCAGAATTTTGAATCGAATGCGAAGCGGAGACAAGTGCCCACATTCCGACATTCCGAAGAAACACAAAGTATCGAATGCGAATCGAACCGAAACAAATACAAAGCGAACGAAATAATCAACCTGAAACAAACACCGACATCCGTTTCAAACATGAAGCATGGCAAACTGATCGCGTTGGACACCCTAAGACTAACCATCCGAAATTCGGTATAATTTTTTTTTTCTTGTTCTTATTTATCTCGTTTTCTCTTTATTCAAACTTATTCCAATTCATATTATTTCCCTTCTTGAAATCATTCTCATATAACACTTGATTCATATGATTTGTCTTAAATTCAAATCTCAATTTCATCTTTTAGCCAAAAATCTTATCTTTAACAAAACCATACAATTTTCTAAACACCTAAACAAGATCAAAAGTCCTATCCTAGATCAAAAGTTTGAAAATTCATATCTTTTGATACCGACGTCGAAAAGTGTCATGGTTTACCTCTATGGAAAGATAAGAAGATGCTTTACAACTTTCATGTAGGAAGCAAGACTCAATTCACTCACTAAAGAGGGTAAAACCTTGCTTGAAGTTGCTGCCTCAAATGACCAAATGAACAGTACTCGTGAACAGTGGCAGCAAT
>JAOTAX010000172.1:37388-49661 GCA_025629825.1 Erythroxylum guanchezii | reverse complement strand
GTGTCAAGGGTTGAGTGGGTCGGCTCAGTAAAGCCTTGGGTAATTCTATTGTACTTTCGTGAAAGTGATTAATCTGGATGAGGGCCCCGCAGACGCAAGGTGTGCTGAACTGCGTTAGCAAATTTTCTGGTGTTGATTTATTTTTGGTTCTTTTAATTTTTCTGATTTTTTGTTTGCCAGAAACGAATCGGAATGTTCGCGAAATTAACCCCCTTCGATTTTTCAGTTAGTTTTGGATTGTCTAACTACAAGGAACTTAACCTTCAAGATGTTGGAGTTGATAATCCAATATGTTGAGGTGTTTACCGAACTAAGACAAAGAGATTCTCTATACACTTGTATGCCTACAAAAAATCAATAGGAGTTGGCTAACTTTGTACAAAGTTAGAATTTTTTATACTGCGATTGAATTTTTCTCAGGAATAAAATATCCAACTTTATATTGTTGTTTTAGCATTATGTTTAAGATAAAGAAAGTTTTATCTAATTAGATGTCTGATTTCAATAAGGTATTCAGGTTATGGTAGAATAGATGATAGAGAAGCTAAATTCTTATTGTTATATGGTTGGATATACTGTTGCAGTCTTATCTGCGTTGGACCCGAGATATAAAATAGAGATGATTAATTTTATATATAATGTGTTATATGGTAATTGGGCTCAAAATCATGTAGATGTCATTAAATAATTCTGGCACGATTTCTTTAATAATTATTAACTTAGAACGGAAAAAAATTCATGATCAAAATCACAGTAGTTTAGGTTGTCAGCTCCGGTTTTAGTTTCAAGTTTGGGCTTATCTTCTAAAAATTGTTTGTTACCTTCACTTACAAAATTCATAAAAGAAAAAAGAGCTAGGACTTTGTATAATATGATGGAGTTAGATAAATATTTGACAGAAGATTATGTGCCCAAAGTTAAAGATGTGTAATTCGATGTATTGTTATAGTAAAAGAGTTTTTTTTTTGAAAATTTAAAGATCTATATTACCAAAAAAAATAAAAGTCTACAATATACAAGAGCTAACAAGCCTTCAATGGCAAACTAAACGGGGGAAGCAGCCCCTACAAGTGCAAAAAACACAATGCAAACCACTATAGCTAGAGAAACCAACGTTGTCTCAATGCTGGGGAAATAGACTCCTGCTTACCGTGCACGAAGATGGCCTCCCTAACGAAGTTAAATATGCAATCAGCCAGCACATATTTGTCCCTTTCCACTTGCCTGTAAACGCGAAGGTTCCTCTCCCTCCATACATGGTAAACAGTCATCTGCAACGAGAGCTGGATGAGTAAACCATCCAACCGCCCATGCTTGTTTTTTTGGATAACCTCAGCCAGCACAACAGACCACTCATATGCAGGATTCAAAAAGCCAAGTAAAAGAGTTGTGCAATTCCATCATCTACTATTGCTTCTGAGTCTGTTTTTAGCACTGGTAGTCAGGTTCCTCATCATGCTTAACTTCATCCTCATATTGTGAAAGTCCCTATGTGTACCCAAAGTTAGTTAGATAATGTAGATATTAAAAGTAAACTCTTTCCTTTTTGATATATCAATTTTGTCTATTTTTTATATTATCTTACCTTTTTTTTTAATTTGTATATTAATATAGCTAAAGGAATTGATGCAGAGGTGACTAGTCATATACATAATTATACATATCAATCAAGTGGACATTATTTTTATAAAATATTCAATGATGAAGATATATTTAATTATTTATGTGCTTAGTTTTCTTTTAATTTTAATATTATAGTACCTAAATATAATGTTACTACTTATACAAGAAGTGATGCAAACTATTGACGATTATGACTACAACGATTAGTTGTTCTCTCTAGTCCCCACCCTCTACTCTCACAGCCCCCAGTCTAGAACATAATTTCATGATTTTCGCTTAAATTTTTGTAAATTGAATCATTTAAAAATTTTGGATAATCATTTTTATAAATTATTTCATTAATTAACAAATTTTATTCTTATCATAAATTAAATGAAAATTTCACTTTATATATAATCTTTTTTAAATTTCTTATGATCCTATCCTCCTTCATTAATGAATTTAGTTTCATCTTATTCAATTATCAATATATGTACATTTTATATATTCATTCACTATAAAATCTCAATTTTTATTAATCAATTAAAATTTGTAATTTCAATTAATTGAAGTTCTCACTTTATATATAATATTTTTTTATTTCCCATAATTCTATCTTCCTTAATTAATGAATTTGGTTTTATCTTATTTATTTATCACTATATTTACGTTTTATATATTCATTCTTTATAAAATCTCAAATTTTATTAATCAATTGAAATTCATAACTTTTATTAATTGAATTTTTCACTTTATATATATATATATATATATATATATATATTTATTTATTTATTTATAATCATTCATTATGAAATCTCAATTTGTATTAATCAATTGAAATTCACAACTTCAATTAATTGAATTTTTTTACCTTATATATAATTTTTTTTCATTTCCTATAGTTCTATCCTTCTTCATTAATGAATTAGATGTCACCTTATTCATTTTATCAATATATGTACGTTTTATTATTCATCCATTATAAAATCTCAGTTTTTATTAATCAATTGAAATTCAAAACTATATATATATATTTTTTCATTTTATATAGTTCTATCCTTCTTCATTAATGAATTTGGTTTTATCTTGTTCATTTTATCAATATATGTACGTTTTATATATTCATTCATTATAAAATCTCAATTTCATTAATCAATTTAAATTTGTAACTTCAATTAATTTAATTTCTCCCTTTACATATAATCTTTTTTTTGTTTCCTCTAATCCTATCCTTCTTCATTAATGAATTTGGTTTCATCTCATTCATTTTATCAATGTATGTGCGTTATATTATATTTATTCATATAAAATCTCAATTTTGATTAATCAATTTAAATTCATAACTTAAATTAATTGATTTCCTCACTTTATATATAATTTTTATTTCCTATAATTATATTCTCTTTCATTAACATATTTAGTTTTATCTTATTCATTTTATCAGTATATAAATTTTATATATTCATTCTTTATAAAATCTCAGTTTTTATTAATTAATTGAAATTCTTAACTTTAATTAATTGCATTTCTAACTTTATATAATTTTTTCATTTCCTATAATTCTATCTTCTTTAATTAATGAATTTGGTTTTATCTTATTCTTTTTATCAATATATGTATGCTTTATATATTCATTCTTTATAAAATCTCATTTTTTATTAATCAATTGAAATTCATAACTTCAATCAATTGAATTTTTCACTTTATATATAATATTTTTATTTCTTATAATCCTATCCTCCTTTATTAATAAATTTGTTTTCATCTTATGTAATTTATCAATATATGTATGCTTTATATATTCATTCATTATGAAATCTCAATTTTATTAATCAATTGAAAAATTGAAGTTTTTAACTTCAATCAATTGAATTTCTCACTATATATATAATCTTTTTCTTTTCACTTTCTGTAATTTTATCCTCCTTCATTAATAAATTTGGTTGCATCTTATTCATTTTATCAATATATGTACGTTTTATATATTCATTCATTATAAGATCTCAATTTTTATTAATCAATTGAAATTCGTAACTTCAATTAATTGAAAATTTCACTTTATATATAATCATTTTTTCATTTCCTATTGTTTTTATCCTTCTTCATTAATGAATTTAGTTTCATCTTGTTCATTTTATCACTATATGTATGTTTTATATATTCATTCATTATAAAATCTCAATTTTTATTAATCAATTAAAATTTGAAACTTCAATTAATTGAATTTCTCACTTTATATATCATCATTTTTTATTCCCTATAATTATATCCTCTTTCATTAATAAATTTAGTTTTATCTTATTCATTTTATCAATTTATGTACATTTTATATATTTATTCTTTATAAAATCTCAATTTTTTAATCATTTGAAATTTATAACTTCAATTAATTAAATTTTTTTCTTTATATATAATCTTTTTTATTTCTTATAATTCTATCCTCCATCATTAATGAATTTAGTTTTATATCATTCATTTTATCAATATATTTACATTTTATATGTTCATCGATTATAAAATCTCAATTTTTATTAATCAATTGAAATTCGTAACTTCAATTAATTGAATTTCTCCGTTTATATATAATACTTTTTCTTCATTTCCTATAATCTTATCCTCCTTTATTAATGAATTTAGTTTCATTTTATTTATTTTATCAATATATGTATGTTTTATGTATTCATTCACTATAAAATCTCAATTTTTATTAATCAATTAAAATTCGCAATTTCAATTAATTGAATTTCTCATTTTATATATAACATTTTTTATTTCCCATAATTTTATCGTCCTTAATTAACGAATTTGGTTCTATTTATTCATTTTTTCAATATATGTACGTTTTATATATTCATTAATTATAAAATCCTAATTTTTATTAAACAATTTAAATTAGTAGCTTCAATTAATTTAATTTCTCATATTATATTTTTTAATTAAATGAATTTCTATTAAATTTTTTGAAAAAATTAAAACATTTTAAAAAATCATGCTGGGGTTTATGTTTGTACCTTGAGGCTCGATTGAGCCTCGGGTTAGGCTAGGGCTCTCATCTTTCTCAACCCAATCTATTGTCATCCCTAACATTAATGTTTGGTCTAACAAACTATTTTCTTTACCCAGGATGCTTCAAATTTTTTTAGAATCTGCATTCTTTTGTTGATTGTTGTTCGGGTCTAAGTGTTAAACTCTTTGATAAGCTCAATTTTTGTATGAAGTTTGAATAAGTTTAGACTAATGGATTCAAGTCCAAATTGACATTATTTTAACTTAAATTTAAGTTTTGGTATACTTAAAATTAAAAAAAATTCTAAACTCAAGATTCGATAAAATTAAGTTAAATTAAATTTTATTGACTGACTTCCAATTAAGTGTTTTTAGTAAATCTACATTTCCTTATATTATTTCTTGAGAAATATAACATATTATTCATAATTAGCAAATGAAATAAATTCAAGTAAATATTAATATAGTAAGATAGACATTATCATTTAATGGATCAGACCTAAGCTTAAAAATTTTTATAAGTTTGACCTTAATTTAAATCGATGATGTTCTAATTATAAGTTAAAACTTCGAGCATTATTAGACTTCAGACCTTAAAATTTTAAATTCAAATTTTAATTTTAAGGCTTTAGATTATCTTTAAGGTAAGTCAAATCAAAATTTAACAATTAGTTGGGTCATATCTTTTGTTAAGTTTATGTGTTTCTACTTGTTGATATTATAGAAATAATCAGCTAAGTATCTCTATTATGGATTTAAATTACTTAATTCTCTATAGATAATTAGTTGATGATTTATTAATTAGTAATTGAATTAATGAGATTTTATTACTTAGAGAATAAATAGATTTTTCTTGAATTAAAGAAGTAATTAAGGTTGTATTATGTATTCATTGTACTATTCATAGAAAAATTAAGAAAGAATTTACTTTCCCCTCTTTCTTCATGGTATCAGAGCCATAACTCTTTTACAATATTTTTTCCTTTCTTTGCTCAAATCAATCATAAATGGACTTTCACTTATTGATGACTGGCCAGCGGAGAAACTCCTCATCTTCCAATGATGATTTTAGTAGTTCGAGTGTGACTAATCCTATTGTTATGACGGGAAATGTACAACAAAATTTTGATCTTCTTGACTCAAACTTGCTGTTTCAATTGATGAATCACAGGTCAAATAGCCAGAATTACCTAGAATGGTTGCAAATAATAAAGTTGGCCATTGATGGTAGAGGAAAACTTGGGTATTTGGCCAGAGAGACAATAAGGTCGGCTTTAGATGATCCAAATATGGCAATATAGAGGTCCGAAAATTCTTTGATCATAGGTTGGTTGATTAATTCCATAGAAACTGCAATTGGAAACCTCATATGTTTTTTGCCAACAGCTAAAGATGTATGGGATGTGGTTCAAGAGATATATTCTGATATTGGAAATTCTTTAGAAAATTTTAAACTAAAAATGAAGCTATAGAAGGCCAATTAAGGAGACCGTGACATTGCATTGTTTTATAACAAACTTGTAATCTTGTGCCAGGAATTGGACCTATGATATAAAGATAATTGGGACTATCCAAATGATAGTGTTCAACATAAAAAAAAAGGGAAGAAAATGATAGAGTTTATGTTTTTCTTGCAAGATTGAATGAAGCATTGGATGAAGTTAGAGGCCAAATTTTAGAAAGAAAGCTTTTACCCTCTATCAAAGAGGTTTTCTTAAAATAAGGAGAGAGGAGATGAGGAGAAAAGTGATGATTATCAACACTAGATCAGAGGCTAAGGGTTATAGACTCATTCAAAAGGAATAAAGGTTGATATGGAGAGAAAAAACAACAAAAAGACGTGGTGTGATCACTATAAACTTGATTTCCAAACCCAATAAACATGTTAGAAAATTCATAGGAAGCTGAAAAATTGGATAAAAACAATTCAGAGACAATCATTGCTCCCAAGTTAACACTATTGAATCTGGGCTAGAAACGTCTTCTGGCATGCAAACTTTCACAAAGGAATAGATAGAGAAAATTTATAAAATTCTTTAGTCTCAAAATTTATTTAGAGAAAATCCTAACTGTTCTTTAATTTAAAAAGGTAATTATCTAGTTGCTTCTTGTTTCAGTATCAATTGAGATCATTCTTGGATAATTGATTCTAGGGAAATAGATCATAGGACTGGGTTCTCTAAATTGTTTTCTTCCTATATTCCTTTTACAGGAAATCAAAGAGTAAACATAACAGACGGTTCCTACTCCATAGAAGCTAGGAAAGGTCACTTGTTCTTTTCCCTGATCTTATAATCCACAGTGTTCTTTATGTTCCTAAATTGCCCTACAACTTGTTTTCAATTAGTAAATAACCATTGACGAAAATTATTGAGCTAATTTTTGTTCATATGATTGTCAATTCCAAGATGTGAACATGGGGAATATGATTAACAATGGCAACAAGTTGGAGGCCTCTATATCTTCAAAAATTGATATGACTCAAATACCCAATCTTAGAGAACTTGCCTTAATTCTATTTCAATACTTCATGAGAATAAAATTATGTTATGGCATTTTAGATTTGGGCATCCAAGTTTTCATTATATGAGACATTTATTTCTAAAGTTTTTAACAAATAAAGATATATTTTTATTACAGTGTGAAATTTGTCAAATTGCTAAATATCATCGAACATCTTTCCCAGCATAACCTAACTAGGCCACAAAACCCTTTACTATTATCCATAGTGATATTTGGGGACACTCGAGAATAAAAATAATAACTGAAAAAAGATGGTTCATAAATTTATTAATGACCACACTAGAATCACTTGGTTATTTTTACTCAATGAGAAGTCAGATGTTGAGAGGATGTTTCAAAACTTTTATAACATGATACAAACACAGTCTTAAACTAGAATTTAAGTTTTTAGAAGAAATAATGGAAAAGAATATCTTAACAAGGTTTTAAGGAAATTTTTTGTTGAAAAAGATACTATTCATCAAAGCTCATATACTGACACCAACAATAAAATGGATTAGTAGAAAGAAAAAATAAACATCTATTAGATATTACAAGGCCTTTAATGTTTTCAACTAATTCTCCTAAATATTTATAGGGTGAGGCTATCCTAATAGCTACATATTTGATCAATAGGACGCCTTCAAAAGCTTTAAAATTTCAAAGACCTCTTAATTGTTTTAATAAATGTCTTCCTTTATCTCAATTATCATATGATGTCCCTCTTAAAGTGTTTGGTTGTATTGTATTTGTTCATATTCATTACAACAATTGGGGAAAACTTGATCCTAAAGCATGAAAATGTGTTTCTATTAGTTATCCTTACACTAAAAAAGGGTATAAGTGCTTTGATCCAACAACCCAAAGGTTTTTTTACTTCCATGGATGTCACCTTTTTAAAAGATAAACCTTTTTTTTTCTCGCACGTCATCTTCAGGGGGGGACAAGTAGTAAAGATTTGTTTTGATATTTATAAGGAAAATGAGACTATGTCAACATTGATAATGATGTAGAATTTTCTATAAGCCTAATTCAAATATTGATGGTGTCTCAAATAATGAAAATAAGGATTCATCTTCAATGCCTTTACAAATTCAATCTCAAGAAAAGAATGAAATGTGTGCAATACAAGATTGAGATCGTTTTAAAGGAAAAGTCTTTTTAAGAAAATATCCAAAATGACAGACATGCATAGACAACTTACAATATGATCAAGAGTTTAACAAAAATAATCCAAAAACTAGAGACCGACTAAATAAATCTTAGTTTGAGTGTATTTTTATTGAGTCAGTGTCACTTGAACCAAAATCTATTCCAAAGTTAGATAAAACCTCAGATTTACCCATTGCTCTTAGGAAAGGTTCTAGAACTTGTACTAAATATCCTTTGTATAACTTCTTATCATATCAAAGTCTTGCTCCATCATTTCAAGCATTTACTTCTAAATTATCCAATGTTTTCATTCCTAATAATATACAAGCGGCTTTAAATATTCCTGAATGGAGGGATATGGTCTTCAGGGAGATTTGAGCTTTGGAGAAAAATAGAATGTGGGAGGAAGTTGATCTTCTGAGAGGGAAAACATTGGTCAGATGTAAATGAGTGTTCTCTGTAAAGTATAATTCTGATAGATCATTTGAAAGACATAAAGCTCACCTTATTGCTAGGTAGGGACAACAATGGGCTGGGTCCAACTTGACCAAAGGCTGGGTGGTCCGTGGCCTGTGGCTCGACCTGATTTATTGTTTTTAAATTCAGGAAATGATGTTGTTTTTGTCTCTCACAGTTAGGCCACGGGTCAGGCTCAATTGGACAATCTTGATGGGGCAGGTCAGGCCAAGAAATTCAGGTCGTTGCCCTACCCATGTCCTAGTCAACTTAGGCCTAACCCGTTGATTTTAGGTTGGGTCGGGCTGAGCCAGGTTGGATTGCCATGTCTTTTGTTAGAGGGAAGCAAACCTATGTCACGGACTATTAAGAAACTTTTTAACCTGTTGCTAAGTTAAATACTATGAGAGTGTTGCTTTTTATTGCAGTTAACCTAAATTGGACTCTACGTCAGTTGGATGCAAAAAATGCCTTCCTAAATGGAGGTTTAGAAGAAGAGGCGTATATGGAGAAGAGGTGTATATGGAGCCTCCCCAGGATTTAGTGAAAGCTTCAGAAAAAAGATATGCAAACTAAAAAATGTTTATATAGGATGAATCAATCACCAAAGGCTGGCCTGGTCTGAAAGATTCACAAGATTTGCAAGTCTTAGGTTTGTTATAGGAACAGTCTAATCATACTCTACTCATAAAAACTTATATAAAAGGAAGGACTACGATTCTAATTGTATACATAGACAACATTATCCTCACTGTCGATAATTTTGAGAAATTGAAATCCTCAGAAAGAATCTCTCAAAAGTGTTTGAAATCAAAGATCTAGGATATCTTAGATACTTCTTAGGGATGGAAATTGCTATATATAAGAAAGGCATAGTAGTCACCCAATGAGAGCGTATCCTAGGCCTTCTAGAAGAAACTAGAATGAGTAGATGTAAACCATCAGATACTCCTATAGAGGTCAACTCAAAGCTAGGTAAAGTTAAGGAAGGAGTTCTAGTAGATACTGGTTGATATTAACAACTGGTAGGAAAGCTAATCTATTTATGTCATACCAGACTAGACATTTCCTTTGTTGTCAATATGGTAAGCTAGTTTACGCGTACTCCCTATGAAGAACACTTAGAAATAATGTATAGAATCTTAAGATACTTAAAAGGGAACTCCAAGGAAAGGATTATTCTTAAAAAAAAGTGATCAAAGGAGAGTTGAAGTCTACACTAATGCAGATTAGCCAGGGTCTCTTACCATAGAAGATAAACTTCTAGGTATTGCACATATTTGTGGGGAAATTTAATAACCTAAACGAGTAAAAAACAAAGTGTGGTAGCCAAAAGTAATGCGCATGAAGATTATAGGACAATGATTGAAGGAATTTGGGAAACAATTTAGCCTAAAAGAGTAATAAAAGAAATTAAGAAACTAGTGGAGCACCAATGAAGTTGTTATGTGATAACAAAGCTATTATTAATATTGCCAACAATCCAGTTCAGCATGATTGGATGAAGTATAAGGAGATTGACATACATTTTATAAAAGAAAAACTTAAAAATGGACTCATTTATATACCATTTATACCTACAACACAAGTTGATGTCTTCACCAAAAGGCTATTAAGACAAAATTTTGAGTTCTTTGTAAATAAGTTACGCATGATTAATATCTATGCACCAACTTGAGGGGGAGTGTTGATATTATAAAAATAGTCAGCTAATTATAGATAATTAGCTAATTCTCCGTAGAAATTTAGTTGATATTCTATTAATTAGTAACTGAATTAATAAGATTTTATTACCTAGAGAATCAATAGATTCTTCTTGATTTAAGAAGGTGATTAGAGTTATATTGTTTTATATATTCCTTGTATCATTCACAAAAATTTTAAAAAGGAATTACTTTATCCTCTTTCTTCACTACCTTCTTTTTTTAAAATAGAATTGACAATTTAAAATCATCTCGATATGAAATTAACAGATTAAATCTGAAATGATTAGATCTAAATTCAAACTTCAGCTTGAGGGATCAACTCGATTTGATATGAACTATCCAAACCAACTAAAGTCAGTTTAACAAAATAATGTCGATTAAGAAAAGATAGTCTTCTCGATTGAGAAGGTTTTTTTCTTGCCCTAACTTGCAAGTGTGTTTGGGTATCGTCGTGCAATTCTCCTACTCTTCTTTGTTTCGCTCATGGTGGGTGAAACCCTCTTAGTAGATATGGCTCATTTGTCCGTAGATGCGGGTGAGGAGGAAGCAGTGATTTTTAAGGCGAATGAGTTGAGCCTCAAAGACCCGCAAAATCTAGCACTGTGCATGGTGGGTCGTTTCCTAATGGCGCGACTGGTTAATTTCATGGCCATGAAACTAATGTTGGCACCTCTCATACACCTAGTTATGGGGATGCTAATCACGGAGTTGGAGGGAGGTATTTATACTTTCCAGTTTTACCATGAAATCGACATGAATAGAGTACTTGACATGTGCCCTTGGACTTTCAATCACCAAATCCTCTTATTGGAGAAGATGGAAGGCTATTCGCATCATTTGGAAGTCCCAATTTCTCACATCTTCTTATGGGTACAACTACATGGATATCGCCCTGGTTATCACTCAGATTACGTCTTAGAAAATTTGGGTAACCAACTGGGCATGTTTGTTAAAGGGGACCCTGAGAATTTTACCACCAAGAATCGGACTTACTTCAGGGTGCGAGTGAAGTGGGCCATTGACAAACCAATTCGAACCTCATTGAAGTTGAGGATGGAAGCGGATTCATATGGGTTTTTGATTTCACTGGTACATGAGCGCCTTCCAGGATTCTGCTTTATATGTGGCATTATTGGGCCCAGTATCAGTACTGACCAATGCAGCGATGGTGTAAAGGAAGTACGACCCATATCTTCGAGCTTCCACCCAAAAATCTCAGATGAATATAGGGTCCAGATGGCTTAGGGATGAAGAGTTCTATGGTATGGGCCATTCAACTGGCGATAGCGATCAGCCTTCCGATGGAAGCTGAGGTGGCGTTGGCAATTCCCTAATGGGAGGTGTGCAGGCTAAAGCTTCTTGGGGTACGATTTCAGGGGCCAGCTTGCATTACCACGGGGATAAGGGAGTGGTTACGGGTGGGACAATCGGACTTTCATAAGGGTAGGAAATGGTGTCAACTAACGACGGTGTTATTGTTAACGACCCAAAGCGACAATGTACGGGCACAACCGAAGAGCTTCACGACCACCTGGAGTTAGGTATGCAGATTGTAACCCTTCCGATTCCAACAGAATGCATAACTGTAGGATCTGGTCCCCAGACCCACCGTGTTGGACCCCGTCCCCGAGGCCCAACATTCGGACCCACACAGCATAACGGACCCAAAACCGAACACGCAATGACCACAAATAAGGGAAAACTCAATTTGAAAAATTGAGATTGGCTATTCAATAAAAAAATGTTCCCTCGGTTCTAACGATTCCAATGCCACTGGAATCGCTCAAATTGGATTAGAAATGAAGAAGTTATGAATAAAATACTATCTTAAAGAAACAGTGAAAGC
>JAOTAX010000172.1:0-10941 GCA_025629825.1 Erythroxylum guanchezii | reverse complement strand
AATATCCCGAAACGGTACCCGGTACCGACCGGTACCGAAACAGTTCCGTTCCAGAGCCCGATCCGGTACCGAGGCCGATACGGTATTCAGAACATTGCCCTAAAGGTAAACGAATATGCTAATTATTAATTAGGTCTTTGTTTTTAATAGTAGAAGCTGTCGCGCATGAATATGATCACAACCGATTAGTTGGCCACGTTTTTTCTTATTTGTAGTCAAAGTCTTGTTAGCATGATTTAATATAGTTTCCAGCTCGAACATATAATTAAAGCAAAAGTGATATAAAAACTAAATATCCAAGAAAGTCATCATAAGGCCATTCTATAAAATTTATACATTTTAATTGAACGATCTTAAAAATATAAATATAACCATGAGATTGTCTCTTTACTTACGCAAATATTGAAAATTTTCTTATTGAAAAATTTATAAAACAGAGAAAATAGAATATGTTGTTATCTGTACTATTTTAATTTAATTATAAATGATAAAATATAATCTCTTAAGATTGCCAAGAAAGTCTTAAACTTAGTCAAAAATAATTGAGTCTTATCATTAGTGTTACCTAGTAACCTTAAACGAAAATCATTTAAATACGCAACAAATTTATTGAGAAGAACAAATTCAAAATAGTATCATAAACATAATAGCTATTTGATTTAATTTTAAAAATACTAGTTCATTGTAGTCATACATGTCATTAGTTTAATTAAGGCCTTTAACTCAAGCCTAAGTAATGAGATTGTTGCAAATAACAGATGAAACTAGCTAAACCAAATGATTCTTGGTCCACCATCGTTGGACGAACTTATCTAACCAATGAGCACTCGAGAAACAAGTGAATTTAGCTCATGGTCACTTTCAAACTTTCCCATGTCTTCCTCTTTCAGATGAACCCATGCCTCTATGCCACCTCCGTTTTTGGTGTCCAAGAACGTCACTAAGTTATGGTATGGCCAAGCAGCCGAACCTACCCACATAGGGTTTCCCCAACCAAAGTCAATATCGTAAATTGGAAACCTACACCAACTTGTGAAGTCGAGACAAACCATGTCTCCTTTGCTCAGCCTCTCAGCCCTATCTGTCAACAAACCTAAGTGCTCGTCACCTTGTAGGTTCTTCACGTAGCTCTCGTTCACATTTCTTATAGAATTCCTCATCTGCTTGATCATCCTACTGCATTCTTCCTCATCGACATCGAACTTGTTGGAGACTGCTACTATGTACTCAACAAAAATATTACCGAAAAATTCTCCCGAGAAAGGCAGGCTCATCTTCGGACGCATGTTTATTGCATGCATCACTGCGTAAACTTTGTCCAAATCTTCTTCAGCTTGAGTGGTGGCCTTGAACCTGCTCCATATGAAAGCTGTTAAGGCCTCAACTCTTGTAGGTCGTCTTGGATGCTCTATCATGCTGCTCTTTTCCGTATATTTGTCCTTAATAACCTCTATGCTCGATGAATCGAACACAAATCTTTTCGAAACAATTTTTTCCTTGACGATCTCAAAACCAGGGTCGAAACCTTCAATGTTTATAGGTGGAAAGAGAGTAGCAGAATCGAAATGAGGGGCAATTATGTTTTTGTCTCCACGAGCCATAGCCGCCCAAGTGTTTAGGAACATAAACGAAGACATAGCATCTCCAATCTTGTGCGAAATACCTATCCCAATAGAAATCCCACCACACTCGAAGTAGGTGACTTGGAAGAAAGCAAGCGAGTCGATGTTGACGTTGTCGATTTCAAAAGGTAGCAACTTGTTGATCTCATTGCAAATAGGGTCTTGAAGAAAATCCAGAAGTCTGCATTTTGCTTTAGCTTCTGTGAAATGAACTCCATCATCGTTGCATTCTACGTGATCATTCCCTCTCATGCGTCCTGCCAATGGATAAAACATGGCTAAGGCCTCGGATAGAGCTTCCTTAACCTTATCACATCGTTCTTTGTTGCTAACTTTCCCATCTTCAAGGTAAAAAAGTACCCAAGGCATGAAAACCCAAGGCATGGTCTGGTCCAGAAAGGAGAGTTGGTGATGGCTAAGGTTAGATGGGGTTGGAGAAGATGGCTTAACAATATGTTCAGATATGAATTCTACCTCCAGCTTCATGTTCACAAACTGTGATGATTAGCAACAATAGTATTCAAACTGAGCTATGGCTATTGGTTGCTTACTATGTTGAATGGTTATGGCCCGACCGTGAGCAAGCATTTTATAGAGTCGATTATAGATTAAAAAATCATATAAGCAGACTGATACATGTGAACATATGACTTGTTCACATGACTTACAGCTGGCTTTGTAATGTGCATGCAAACAAGGTGCATTAATTTTAGCTTATGGACACACATTTATTAGTCAATACTAATCGGGTGATAACTTCTTTGCCCTTCTATGAAGTGGACAAAACCACTCAACAAACTGGTTTTTGTTTCTATTTTAAATTATTTTAATTTGATTAGAAACTAATAATTAAAGATAACAGTTCATATTTTAGGTTTGTATTTTTTTTGATGAATTCTTCTTATAATAGTAATTTCACCATATGCAAATTTTAATTTAATTTTATAATGTTTCCAAACTAAAAGTTTATAGCCTCCATTTTTATCAGTCTTATAATTTAAAATAAAAAGTTATAGAAAAAGAAAACATATTGAGGTTTCTATTGTTCCCTAAAGACAGTCTTAAAGAGAGATGGAGAGTAGTCTTGTATCAAGATATGAAAATGGGTTTTTGGCTTGGAAAAACCTTTTGGTAGTTCAACCGCTGGACACGTGTTTTGATATTTAAATATGGTAAGTAGAGACTTTTCAACACGTTAATCGTTACTTTTGGTGCAGGCTCGAATAAACTAAGATTTCTAACGCTCGAGACGCTCGTAATGATTGCTATAATAAAATATGTATGCGGCCAACTTGCAGGTATTGATCTAGAGTATTGACTTCGGCAACGTTCTTATGTTCACACTGCTCTATTGTTCACTATTTTCACCCTCTTCCATCCATTCTTTGCATATTTGGGCAATGGAGGAACAGACTTACGGGAGCAAAAGAATGACTTATTGAGTGGACAATTTTGTCATTTCTTATTACGTTAGACAGTTATTAATTGCATTTTTTAGTTTTTTAATAACTTATCGGTTAAGTTATGTAATTTAATATAGATAAAGGTAATAAAGTGATCCAATAAATAATATAAATCAATAAGTCAAAGTTCAAAAAGAAAATGGATCCCGATTAGTGTAGACCGGACCCATATTAGGCTTGTGATAAGGAAGGCCAATATAGAAGCTATATATAAAGGTTAAGATCTCTTGCAGTTACTCGTATCATTCGTGAGTATACGGATCCTCTGACCCATTAAGAAGGCTTATGTATTAAGAAAACTGTAAAAAGACGTTAACTACGTATCGGTGAACGTTTTCCGTGAATGTCCCAGGAGATTGGAACTCATTTTGGCCATAAAAACAACTTTGGAAATCAAGATGAAACCGAAATCAGGAATTCTGCATTTTCTTCTTTTTTAATCCTTTCATGAACGATCCGATCCGAGACACATCATAAGGTCTATGCTACATGTTACACGTGATATCAGAGCGCTTACATAATCGGATTGTCATAAACGAAGGTTTTTTGGTTTTCATCCATTATGATTTTCATCATTTTTTGATTCGGTTTTCGGTTTTTTTGCGCATATAATTGCATAAAGGTGGTATACATAAGGCTAGCTATGAAAAACGGGTCAAAAAGGGCCAAAAATTGTCAAAAACTAGTCCCGGGATCACCGAAAATTGCCCTCCCTGTCAGAGGGTGATTGCATTGCCAGGTGCGTACGCCGCACACGCCCGATGGTGCTACACTAACTGCCATAAGGCGGTTTGTTTGGCATGTTTCCTCCCACGTGGCTCCGCGGGGTGACGAACATGTGTACCATGTGCAACGCACGCGCCTCACACGGGTCATTCTCCCACGAGCACGGGACAGCTAGCGAGTGCGTCACACGCGCCCACCATCTATCCTGACACGCGGACGACAGTGATTCAGACATGTTGCGGCGTGTGCGTTGAAAGCACGTGTACGTGCGGGGGGTGCGTGCCAGACGCATTTGGAGTGTGATGTTCCCTTGCCACCCATAGGCACGAAGCCTACTGACGTTAGCGCTACAGTGTTGCTAACATCAACATCGGAAATTATTAAAACAAAAACCAGAATTCTCATAAAGTTGCCTCGGGTCCTTTTGGGTAAGTTTTCGAGATGGGGGAATTTTTAAAGTGATTTTTCAATTTTCTGAATTTATTGCATTAGTAATTGGATTCCGGAAATAGTTTTAAAGCCTTTTTAAGCTGATTTTAAGTACCTTTTTGTGCTTCGAACTGCATAAGGGAGACACTTAAAGTTTTATGTCTCAAATAAGAGGTTCAGTATTTGGGAAAGTACATTAATCACTCTCATTGATAATTTTTAAATAAAAGTCTCAAATAAAATTTAAAGGCGATGTTTTCAATATTAGTATGTAATTATTTGACTGTGCATTTGGTTTTTGCATTTATAGCTGATTTTGACATACATTATGCCCATATAAAATGTGAAGATGACATAAAGATGTATCACTTGTATTTGTGGACTTTCTAGGGTATTGATGAGGATGTAGTCACCAAAGTGGCCTTTTAAGTCAGTGTTTTGGATTGTTCTGCTCACATGTTGGGGGATGTGTCTGGCCTTATGTTTGGCTATTTTGCCCAAAGGTGTTGGCCTTACATAGGGTTTGAGATGTTCATAAAGGCATTAGATGGAGGAAAGTCGTTGCTTAAATGATCTATTCACCCAAATGTGGTAGTGTTATGAGAGTTAATGGTTTGTACTCTGATCGCTTTTATGTGGGGGTCTAATTGCATATATTATGTATTCAGCCCAAAGGTGTTTTATAATATGTGTGATTGAATTCTCGATATAGATACTACTTTAATGCTTTAAGTATCATTGTTGTCCTGCATTTATACTGATTTTTACATTGTCTTTTCTATTTTGCAGTCACCTTTTCTGTAAACAACAATGTTGTCACGATTGAGACCTTAAATG
The DNA here is from genome assembly GCA_025629825.1 of Erythroxylum guanchezii. Taxonomy (NCBI): domain Eukaryota; kingdom Viridiplantae; phylum Streptophyta; class Magnoliopsida; order Malpighiales; family Erythroxylaceae; genus Erythroxylum; species Erythroxylum guanchezii. Next base: position 5,864 of record JAOTAX010000172.1, on the reverse strand, counting down.
GTTTCAATTGAAGTGGAAGAAGGATGTTGAGTTTGCCCTGGAGATGGCTAACGTCAACATGGCGATGCATATCGAGAGGCCTTCTCCACTTACTGATATCAGCTCAGAAGCTGATAAAGCAACAATGGCAATCTGGGAGCGGTCAAATAAGATATGCTATTTGACCATCAAGAGATCGATCCCAGATCATCTGCTCAGTGGATTACCTGATACGGTCATAGCAAAGGAGTTTATGGATAGCATTTCCTAAAGGTACAAGGTGTCTTCTCATGCATAGCAGAGTACCTTAATTAAAGAGATGTTCTTCATAAGGTATACAGGAGAAGGAGGTGTTAGAGAGTACATTATCAGGATGGTTCACCTTCATAGTAAGTTGAAGGCACTAGATGTACCTATTCCTAACACGCTTATAGTGCATCAGGCACTAAATACTCTCCCTCGAGAGTTTGAGATGTTGGCTACCTCCTATATCTCTTAGGATGAGGCCTGGGACATCAATGCTTTGATTTCCTAGTGTGCTGCAGTTGAGGAGAAGATTAAGAGTTCTCCTCATACAGCCCTGTTTGCAGTTGCCAAAGGTAAAGGGAAGGCTAAGCCCCAACAACCTAAGGGTAAGGGTAAAAAATCCAAATCCTCTCCGCAAATTCATACTGGACAGTCCAGCATTGCTAAGGGCCCACATGACATAAAGGGTATGAGGTGCTTCTTTTGTAAGAAGAAGGGATATAAAAAGGCCGATTGCTCAAAGTATAAGTTATGGAAGGTTAAGCAGAAACTGTTAGGTAACTCCTCAGCCTATATGATTCATGAAACCAATACAGCTATAACTACATCAGGTTCTTGGTGGTTAGATAGTGGAGCTTCTAATCATGTTACTTCCACAATGCAGGGGTTCATATCCAGGAGAAGACTGACTAAAGGAGAGGAGAAGCTGATGATTTGCAACAATGAAAAGGTGGATGTTTTGTTTGTAGGAGATGTAGGCTTGAATCTCGATACGAGGTTTGTATTAGTTTTACGAGAAATGTTTTATATACCATCTTTTAGACGGAATTTGATCTATGTATCAGTTTTGGATAAAGAGGTCTATCGTTTTGTATTTGATACTTCAGTTGTAAATATTTCTATTAATACAAGACATATCGAAACTGCCTTCTTGTCCTATAAATTATATAGAATGTGTCTTACTTCTAACGAAATGTATGTCTCTTCTTATATTGCTGAACCTATTACTCGAAAGAGAGCCTTCATAAAGGAAACATCATACGTATTGTAGCATAAACGTCTTACATTTCCAGGGAGAGGGTTGAGAGATTGATAAAGGATAATATTCTCCCAACTCTGGACTTCAGTGATCTGGAAACATGTATTGATTATTTTAGGGATAAGTTGCCCAAGATAAAGGAAAAAGGGTCAACTTGTGCTTCTGGTTTATTGGACCTCATACATACAGACGTTGTGGTTCCTATACAGTCACGTTATGTAATGCTAGATATTTTCTAACGTTTACAGATGATTATTCCCACTATGACTATGTGTTCTTGCTTGAGGAAAAGTCTGAAGTTCTTGATAAGTTTAAGTTCTTTAAGACTAAGGTTAAGAACCAATTGGAAAATTCAATAAAGATAGTCAGATCTAACAAGGGAGGGGAGTACTATGGTAGACATGGGGTTGTAGGGTAAGAAAAGGGGTCCATTTGGCAAGAATTTGGAATCAGTTGGAATAATGTCTCAGTTCATTATGTCAGGTAATCCTGAGCAAAATGGTATGGCCAAAAGACGCAATCGCACCCTAAAGGACATGATAGGTCAATGTAGAGCAAGACTAACCTACCCGAACACCTTTGGGGTGAAGCCATCAAGATAGCATTGTATATGAATAAAGTCCCAAGTAAGTCAATACTAAAGACGCATTTTGAACTCTGGGTTGGAAGGAAGCCAAGCCTTGCACATATTCGTGTGAGAAGCTGCCCTGTTGAGGTAAGGTTATATAATCCATATAAAAGCAAATTACAACCTTGTTCCACTCGTTGCTATTTAGTAGGTTATCCTCACCACTCTAAGGGCTACAGATTTTGCTATAGAGAATGAGGGGCTAGAATAGTGGAATCGTAGACGGCTAAGTTTCTTGAATACGATATCCATGATGAGGGAGGATCCTTACATCCTCCAGGAGATAGCAGGACGGATACTACGATTATTTCGTATCTGCCTCTCATACAGTCAAGTCAGGTAGATGAAGGTTCAAGTACCATACCTATGTAGACACAAAGACCTATATCTGTTTAGAAAGAGGTTTCTAAAGTACAAGAACCTATGCAGTTGCGCAGATCCATCAGAGAAAGGCGACTTGCTATCTTATCAGATTACATAATTTATTTAGGTGAGCAAGGCTATGACAAAGGACATGTTGTGGATCTAGTTACTTCTACAAAAGTCGTTTCTGAATCCCATGCAGACTTGTGGTGGGAAGTAATGAAGGATGAGATGCAATCTATGAGGCATAATAAGGTATGGGAACTTGTTGATTTACCTCAACATTACAGACCTGTCAGTTACAAGTGGAAATTTAAGACCAAAAAGGACACACAGGGTCAAATTGAGCGGTTTAAGGTGCGTTTAGTTGCTAGGGGATTCACTCAGAGATAAGGAGTTGACTTCAATGTTACCTTCTCTCCTGTATACTCGAAGGATGCGTTTACAGTGATTATGGCAATAGTAGCGCATTATGACATGAAGATACATCAGATGGACGTTAAAACCGCTTTCCTGAATGGTGAACTTTACGAGGATGTCTATATGGAGCAACCTGAAGGATTTCAGGATCATGATGCAACTGAAAAAGTTTGTAAGTTGACTAAATCAATATACGGTTTGAAACAAGCTTCCGGACAATGGTTACTAAAGTTTGAGGTTTTGAACTCATTTGGCTTTGTGAAAAACAAAGTTAAAAGATGCTTATACTATAAGGTCAAGGGGAGCAAAGTTATCTTCCTCTTATTATATGTGGATGATATCTTGCTTGTGTCAAATGATTTGACCATGTTACATGAGGTAAAACAACTTTTGGCCAAACACTTTGACATAAAGGATTTAGATGAAGCATCTTTTGTCATTGGTATATAGATTCACAAGGATAAATCTCAACACTTATTGAGCCTCTCATAAAGAGCATACATTGAGCGTGTGCTACAAAGATTTAATATGGCTGAATGTAAACCTTTTATAGCACCTATCTCTCATGGCGAGAGATTATCTTTGCCACAATGTCCAAAGAATGAAGTTAAGAGAGAGGCTATGAGGAATGTCCCATACTTTAGCGCAGTTGGTAGCTAGACGTATGCCTAGGTGTGCACTAGACTGGACATTGCATTTGCTGTTGGACTACTGGGTCGATATCTGGCTAACCTAGGTGTGGACCATTGGAATGTAATTAAACGAGTGTTGAGATACCTAAAGGGTACCAAGGATTATACATTGACATACAGAAAAGTCAACGATTTAAACCTCAAAGGGTATATAGACTCCAATTTTTCTATGTGTTAGGATGATCACAAATCTACTTCAGGGTACATTTTTATGTTAGCAGATGGTGAAGTATCGTGGAAGAGTGTCAAGCAGATACTGGTAACTTCCTTGACCATGCATGTAGAGTTTGTTGCATGTTATGAAGCTGACACACAGGCGGTTTGGCTCAAAAACTTGATTTCTGAGTTGTATATGGTAGATTTGATAGCTAAACCCATTCGGTTATATTGTGATAATCTTGTTGCAGTGTTGTTCAGTAATAACGATAAGAATATCATAGGGTCTAAGCATTTAGAGTTCAAATATTTGACCATAAAGGAGTTGATTTAGAAAAGTGACGTCAAAGTGGAGCATATCAGGACTGAGGAGATGTTAGCTAATCCATTAACTAAAGGACTTCGCCCACTAATGTTTGTTAAACATGTATCTAGTATGGGCATGTTAAGGTTCTTAGACAACAGTAGTTAAAGATCATTGTATTTGCTCCTTACATGTTTGTACATTTTAATGTATTTTGACATTATGGTTATTTATTAATATAGATGATCATCTTTTTATCCTCAGTAATAACTGTTCTTGTGTATAGTCATAATACATATGAAAGCCTTAAGATTTGTGTTGATCTTAAGCATTTTAAAGGTCATTGGGCATATATAAAGATTGACCTTGAGCCAATGTCATTTTGACACATACAGTTTAGTACGAATATCCATAAATTTGATATGACATAGGGGATATAAGGTATAATCCCATAAAGGTTCTTTAATGCATTTTAGCATCAGTTGGAGAACATAAAAAGTTTTCTCTAATGTTGTTTAGCATATGGTGAGAGAAAACAAGGTTTTCTCTAATGCTGTTTAGTATTTAGGAAGAGAAAACAAGATTTCTCTGCTGCAGTTTAGCGCAGGCAGTTTAGCATAAAGTTGGAGGAATCAAGACCTCCAATCGAAGATGATACGTATTAGATCATACAGGTATCATCCTAGTTTGCCACACTCCATTTTCCCATATATGTTAGTAAGGTGTTAGATATTCGTGATTATATTGGATTTGTGTCACATTTGACACATCTGTTTGATATTTTTCAGTATCGAAAACCTTGCAGGACGGAATGTTGAACTTTCTTTAACTTTGGATCAAATGTATTTAATTTTTAAATTTGGTACCAATACAACATTGTGACTTAATCGAGTTTTCAAACTATTTTTAAACTTGAGTAAAAACCGCAATTAATGATTGTCAAAGGTGGAGAATGTTGGACAATTTTGTCCTTTCTCATTATGTTGGACAACTATTAATTGTATTTTTCGACTTTTCAATAACTTGTCGGTTAAGTTACATAGTTTGATCCAGATAAGGGTAATAAAGTGGCCCAATAAATGATCTAAATTAATGGTTCGAAGTCTAGGAGGAAAATGGATCTCGATTAGTATGGACCGGACTTATATTAGGCTTGTGATGGGGAAGCTTGATATGGAAGCGATATATAGAGGTTGTCTCCTGTAGTTGCTCATATCACTCGTAAGCATACGGATCCTCTGACCCGTTAAGAGCGCTTACGTATTGAGAAAATTGTAGAAAGGCGTTAACCACGTGTCAGTGAGCGTTTTCCGTGAAGGTCCTGGGAGATTGGAGCTCGTTTTGGCCACAAAAATCGCTTCGGAAGTCAAGATGAAACTAAAATCAGGTATTCCGCATTTCCTTCATTTTTGATACTTTTATAAACGATTCAGGATACGTAATAAGGTCTATGCTACATGTTACACTTATTTCTCAGAAAATATGCGCCATTTTACTTTATGAGTCAACACATTTTGATTTAGTTAATTATTAACTTAATTATAACTTGATTTCTGTAGTAAGTATAGAATATGAAATTACTCTTATTCTTGTATTGAATTGTGAATAAAATTAACCTTGTCTACCATTCAGTAAATCTTTTATAATATCATAATCCGAAAAGTTTCATTATTCAATTATTTTCATCATGTAAAAATCTTCATCTACTCAATCATAAAATACAACTACTCAAATCAATTTACAAAATATCAATTAGTAAAAATACAAATGCTTAAATGATACGGAACAACAACCAAATTAATTCCTTAATAAGCTTTAATATTGCCTCCCAAAGTTGGTTTCCTTGATAAGTTGTAATATTACCTAATTCCAATTTCTTTTTGAAATTTAATAATAACATTACATGCTCAACATAAGTCCATAAATCATTACTATTCATATATATAATTGACGCAGAACAGAAGTTACGAATAGAACAAGAACGTTTAGACTCCGTTCAGGAGTTTAATCAATGTCGTTTGATTGGACGAAAAGATG
>JAOTAX010000170.1:285949-302216 GCA_025629825.1 Erythroxylum guanchezii | reverse complement strand
ATTCGGTTTCGCTTCTTTCGCTTTCGTCCGCTTTGCTTCGCTTTTGATTCGATTTGTTTCACTTTGGTCATAAGTTCTGTTTGATTCGTTCCGCACTTCGCCTCTTTGTTTTCATTTCCGCCTTTCCGGTTGGGAACCGGTTCCCAGGATCGGGTCCCAACACTCTGCACAGATGATGTTAGTCCTAGCAAAAGACAAATGACCTACAGAGCTCATTCTGACACTAACAGTTCAAGTGATCCAGACTCTTCGTCCAATCTTCAATCATGACACGAATCAATTCGTGATAAATGATGAGTTGGATTCCGCTTCCCAATGTGTGCCTCTCCTTTTTAGACATCATTATAGTCTATTATAGTTGTGTGTCTTTTAGTGTGTTGATAACAAAATCTTTGGGGTCCACACCTTCTTCCCAAGATTCTTTCTTATCTTTTAGGAATATTTTTATTGTTTGCTTTCTAATAGTTGCTTTTTTAAAGGTGTATAATGATTTTACTTAGGACATCTTCTTTTCTAAAGTTGATATGATTATACCTAGGGAATATATTCCCTATCTAAAGTAGTTTGTTTGTATTCCTTTGCTTCGTCTATAAAAGCAAGATTCATCTATCGTTGTACTTAGAGGTTGAAATCAATTAAGTTTAAGATGAATGAAAGTTTGAGTGTGTTTGCTTTCATGACTTCTCTCTAAACTCCTCTCCTGAAAGCATAAGTCTTGAATAATGTAGCTCATCAGTCATACATAGAAGACAAGTAAGCTCTACACTTGCCTTCTTGTGAAGATCTTGTGTATCAGAACGCCTTAAATAGTCTGGGACTGTAGAATAGATCCTGTTTAAGGTCATAGTTTAACAGGGAAAGATTGGTCAGTTTAGGGTTTCTAAGAGGCAAGCCTTGAGTTTGGTGCTCGCAGAGAGAAAGGGTTAGTGTACTCAGCCAGCATAGCTGAAACCTAAACTCCTGTTGATCTTTGTTAGTCTTTGGTCTTCGAAGAGGTCTGTTTGGTATGTTACGTACCTCTGGATTTTGGTGTTTTCTTCTTTTTGTGCCCATTGAGGTCCCGAAGTGGTATCAGAGTTAGAAACTTCATTGCCATAAGAACTATAGCCTGTTCAAGAAAACGACGATAATTTTATTAATAAAAGGACTCGAATACAAAACTCAAAACACATCGAAGGTAACAAAAAATGGAAGAACGAAGAACAAAACCCAGACGCACTATACTTAGGAATCACTTCTCTCTCTTAAGACTCACTTTTCTCTCTTCATTTGGTGTTATTACAAAACGGTGTTAGGATTGCCTATTTATAGGCATCCATCACCAACCTACATGCAAGTTGCTAGAAGACTCTAGACTTGCCAACTTGCATCGCTAACTTGCCAACTTGCCATCTTGCCAACTTGTATCGCCAACTTGCAAACCTGTATTGCCAACTTGCCATCTTGCCAACTTGTATCGCCAATTTGCCAACTTGCCAACTTGTATTGCCAACTTGTATCGCCAACTTGCCAACTTGTACAAGTTGCAAGAAAATTCTAGATTTGTAAGTTGCCCACTTGCAAGATTTTTCCAGTTTTTTTTATACATATCTAGGGTTTTTACAAGTCTCTAAAATTAGTTGGTGATTTCTAACACTCCCCCTCACCAACTAATTTCTCTTCAAAGTTTTTCTTGAGATTATCCCAAGCTGCTCGCAAAACTCTTCATGTTTTGTTCCACTGAGACCCTTTGTGAATATATCTGCAACTTGATCTTCTGTTTTGATGTACTTCATTTTTATATCACCTTTGAGAACTTTTTCTCAAATATAATGGTAATGTACCTCTACATGTTTTGTCCGTGCATGGAATACTGGATTCTCTGCTAGTTGTATTGCTGACTGATTATCACAAAATAGCTCCACCAAATAGTCTGTTGGTTGATTTAAATCTTTTAATAACTGTATGAGCCATGTGCATTCTTGTGCTGCCATTGCTGCGACTCTATACTCGGCTTCTGTACTTGATAAGGATACCGTTGGTTGTCTCTTACTGCACCAAGAGATTGCTCCTGAGCCAATGTTGAATATGTATCTGCTTGTTGATCGTCTTGTGTCACAATCTCCAGCATAGTCGGCGTCGCAGTACCCTTTAACCTAACATGTACTATCTCTCTTATATAAGAGACCATGATCAATAGTATTCTTGACATACCTTAAGATTCTCCGTATTGCTTCCAAGTAAGGCTTCTTTGGATTTTGCATATATCGGCTAACAACTCCAACTGAGAATGCGATGTCTAGACGTGACAGTGTGAGATAGATTAGACTACCCACGAGCTGTCTGTCCATCGTGTTATCTTGTAAGTCTTTTCCTTCCGTAGCTCGAAGTTTGGCATTTACCTCCATTGGCGTTGATATTGGCTTGCAGTCTAACATACCAAATCTTCTAGAAGATCTTGTGCATATTTATGCTAACATAAAAACAATCCATCTTTTTTGTGCTCCATCTCTAAACCAAGAAAGTGTTTCAACTCACCCAATTCTTTCATCTGGAAAAGGACTGAGAGATTTTCTTGAATTTGTCGTATCTCTCCTTCGTCATCTCCTGCGATGATTACATCATCCATGTATACCGCGACTATAGCTAGCTTATTACCTCGTGTCTTCACAAATAAGCTTGAGTCTGTAGGTGCCATCTTATAGTCGTTCTGAATAAGGAACTCTCCAATCTTACCATACCATGCTCATGGTTCTTGCTTTAGGCCATACAATCCCTTCTTCAACTTGCAAACGTAGTTTGGATAATCTTTACTCTTAAAACCTTCAGGTTGTTCCATATAAATCACTCGATCTAACTGTCCATGTAGGAAGGCGTTCTTAACGTCCATCTGTCAGAGTCTCCAAGACTTGTTTGCGACAAGTGCTAGGAGCACACGAACGGTTGTAATCTTTGCCACTGGACTAAACGTCTCCTCATAATCTAACCTATACTTCTGTGAAAAACCACGAGCCACTAGTCGTGCTTTGTATCTCTCAACTGTTTTGTCTAGTCGAATATTTTTCTTATAGACCCATTTACACGAGATGGGTGTTATTCCTCCAGGCTTCGGTAGCAAATCCCAAGTTTCATTTTGTTTTAATGCTTGAATTTCCTCATTCATTGCCTGTTGCCATTCCTTGCTTTGTGACACTTCTTTATAACTTGTCAGCTCTTTCAGACCAATTTCCTCTATTATTGCTGCATTTGCATACTTTGGATTTGGCTTTCTTTGTCTAGTTGATCTTCGTGGTTGAGGTGATGGTTGTTGAACATCTTCTTCAAAGTCCTCTATCTGACTTGGCCTTATTTCTTCTAGAGTTGAATGATGGATTCTTGTTTGCCATGGGCTTTTCTCTTCTGAAAGCCTCATCTACGTGGACTCTTCCTCACTTGGTTGCATGGTATCAATTCTAGATTCTTCAATTTGTTGAGTCTTATCAACCTCTGTAGATTCTTCTAATCGTTATTGTAGCTACTCCTCTATTTCTTTTGAATCTGGTAATAATACTGCTTGTGGTAACCACCAAGAAGACGCCTCATCAAAGACAACATTCCTGCTTACATAGCATCGTCCAATAGTAGGGTCACAACACTTCCATCCTTTATGACGGCTGTCATATCCGACAAATATGCAGCGTATTGCCTTTTTGTCAAATTTGCTACGTAGGTGATCTAGTACAAATACGTAGCAGACGCATCCAAACGCTTTAAAGTACCCTACTGAGGGTTTGAACTTTCGAAGCTTTTCATATGGTGAAGTCCCCAATTTTGCTTGAGGTAACTTGTTAATCACGTACGTTGCTGTCTTCATACCTTCGGCCCAAAACCTTGCTGGTACATTCTTTGCATGTAGCATACTTTTGCATATATCTGCCAGTTGACGATTCTTTCTTTCTGCTACTCCATTCTGTTATGGAGTACCTGGATAAGTCAGCTGCCTTCTGATCTTATGTTGTTGCAAATATCGTTCAAATTCTTTTGAAGTGTACTCTCCACCATTATCTGTGCGAAGGCACTGTATCCTTCGCCCCATCTCCTTTTCAACTTTCACTTTGAACTCAGCAAACTTACTCAGTGTCTCTGACTTTTTTCTCATAAATTCGACCCACACATATCTAGAGAAATCATCAATAAAGGTAACCATGTACTTGAATTGGCTGAAAGACGACTGCTTTACTGGCCCAAATACATTAGAGTGTATTAACTTCAGGGGTGCTTTAGCTTGATACTCTGACTCTTTGTATGGTAATTGATGTGCTTGCCATACTGACATCCTGCACATACAATGTCATCTCGAACATCTAGATTCGGAAGCCCTCTGACCATTGATTTGTTCATTATCTCCTTTAACTTCCTATAGCTTACATGTCATAATCTTGCATGCCATAAATCAGTTGTCTCATTTTTCCTTGTCTTATCTATGTATGCTGTTTCTGCTTATATTACATAGTCAGACTCCGCTCTTTTTCCTTCCATCATTGGTCGACCGATAATTTTTAACTCCTTGTATATCTTGACGTCATTTGGTTCGAACAATACAAAGTTTCCTGTTGACGTCATTTGAGATACAAATAGGAGATTCTTCGACATACCTTTCACGTGGTAGACATTCTGCAGTTGCACTGGCCGCTGACTATAACAAGGAACAACGATGGTACTGCCAATATGTGTTATGGACAATTTTGAATTATTGGCAGTTACCACCACTTGCTCTCCTTTATACTCTGATGTCCCCATCAATTTCTTTTTGTCACCTATCATATGATTGGAGCAGCCAGAATCAACGATCCAATCATCTTTATAGTTGATTTGATTTTCTCCTATAGCCATGAGTGCCATCTCCATCTTTAATATTGCACCACTTTTCTCGCTTATTTCTTTAGGATTTTCCATTACTACAAATGATGCATGGAAATCCCATTCCTCTTCACTATCCTACTGCGTCGACGTGGCAATATTTCCTTCCTTGCGTTTTGGCCTCCAACAATCTTGGGCGTAATGACCCTTCCTTTCGCAGTTATAGCACCTATCTTCTTTCTGAGAATTTTGTTTATTGTTACGACTTGTATCTTGGCCTTGACGAGCTCCCCCTTGCTTGAAGCTCCCTCTTTGTTGGTGGCCTTGCCAACCTCCTCGACCTCTCGAGGTTTCCTCCGTCACGTTACTTCTTGGGACTTTCCCTTTTTCTCCTTTATTGGTGAAAAGGGCTTTGTCTTCTTCTTTAATAAAAACTTTAGACATTTGTTTATCTAAAGCTTCTTGATTGGCTAAGATATTTTCTAACTCTCTCAAAGTTGGTTCCTTTGCCCAACCTCGAGTAGCCGTAACAATACCAAGAAATTCTGGGCGTAACCCATGTATAATAATTCTCCTCATTCTTGTTTCAGTTATAGCATTAGGAGGATCTAACTTAGAAATTTCTTGGCATAAAGATTTAACTTTAGTAAAATATTCACTTACAGTCATATTGCGCTGCGAGATCGACAATAACTCGTTCTCTAAGTGCTGGAGCCTGACGTCGTTGGTGCGTGTATACAACTGGGCGAGAGTGTCCCATGCATCCTTCGGTGTCCTTGCATCCTTTATTTGCTGAAGTATGTCGTCTTCTACTGTCACCGACAACACGTACATGGCTTTACTTGCTATAATTTTCCACTTCTTTAACTCTTTTTCTAATGTTGGAGGTTAAGTCTCGTTTCCTCCAATAATACCCCATAAATCTTGTCCTAGTAGATAAAACTGCATACGAGTGCTCCATGTATTATAATTGTTATTATTTAATTTTTCTATACCACTAACAGTAGTGCTCATGTCTGCCATAATTACTCGATCCCTGATCGAACACTTTCACAATCCCAGATTGTGACTAAATTTCGGCAGAATCTCGACTAAGACGCGATCCCTGATCGTAAAAAAATTTGGACAATGAAGCAACGACTCTAGATGACACAACCTGGCTCTGATACCACTTGTTAAAGAAAACACGATAATTTTATTAATAAAACGACTCAAATACAAAACTCAAAACACACCGAAGGTAAACAAAAAATGGAAGAACGAAGAACAAAACCCAGACGCACTATACTTAGGACTCACTTTTCTCTCTTAAGACTCACTTTTCTCTCTTCATTTGGTGTTATTACAAAATGGTGTTAGGATTGCCTATTTATAGGCATCCATCACTAACCTACATGCAAGTTGCTAGAAGACTCTAGACTTGCCAACTTGCATCACCAACTTGCCAACTTGTCATCTTGCCATCTTGCCAACTTGTATCGCCAACTTGCCATCTTGTATCGCTAACTTGCCAACTTGCCAACCTGTATTGCCAACTTGTATCGCCAACTTGCCAACATGTACAAGTTGCAAGAAAATTCTAAATTTACAAGTCACTCACTTACAAGATTTTTCCAGTTTTTTTTTCACATATCTAGAATTTTCTACAAATTTCTAAAATTAGTTGGTGATTTCTAACATAGCCATCGTGTATGATGGGTAGTCTATATTATTCTTGATAAGAGTAATTAAGAAGACTGAAAAACATGAGTGAACCTATGAATAATAACCCTATTCATCTTTCTTCTACTCTTTCAGTTATTGATCTACCTTCTAGTGTTAAACATATTTTGTCTAATAGGATAGAAAACCTTAAAGAAATTACCCATGTTTTTATTGAAAATCGTATTTACGAGTCTTCTCTTCCTTTGCTTAATTCGTACAATATATATTTTAGAGATCGTTCTTAGATTCGTAGTATTCATACTCTTCTCTCTATAAATCGCCAAAAAATAAAAGCAATCATCTAAATTTCTCATCTTGAATCATGTGGCTTACAAGCTACTTATGGAGAGTATATGTAAAAGTTGGAGATCTCGACGGAACTCATCTCTCGTTGAACGGAGCTTAAAGCCTGAAACATACACATCTACAAATAGTCGTTTATATATATATATATATATATTAAAAAATAAATTTCCGTTACTCTTTTTCTTCTAAAAGAGGACAAAAAAGTCAAACTTATTAATTTGAAACGCAAGAATCCATTTCATTGGATGCGCCCGAGAGAGATCGGGAACGTACGGACACTAAAATCGTCACACATACTGGTGGTTTGCCTCGATTTTTGTGTGGTTAAGAACAGTTGGAAATGGATTGGGGAAGCGTGACGGTGGAGGATCTGACCGACGCGCTCCGGGAAGTAGACTGGTCGTCTCCTCCGCGACCTCTCTCGGAGTTCTTTTCGCGATTCACAGTTCCCAAATCAACAGCTAAATGGAACAGTCGCCTCAAATGCAATCTCTACTAGTAAGTACGATTAACACTTATTATTTGCTAATTTCACTAGCAGTCTTATTGTTATTGATCTGATTGACTTACTTCGTTTTTATTGTATTTGAACAGTTATCGGACCAACTATTTCATTATGATTCTTCTCATTTTGGGTAAGTTGATGCTTGTTATACATTTGTTTAGCAATGGTTAAAGTTTGTTAATGATGATAATAATAGACTGGCGACTAATTTTATTTGTAGGATTGGGTTTTCTTAGGAGACCTCTTGCTATTGTTGCTGCTTTTTCGACTGCACTCACCATTGCATTTCTCAATGACAGGTTAGCTTCTTTGTGTAGTAGTTTCACTCAATTTTATTCATATCATCTACTTGCTTAGTCTTTATTTGTATATAGAAGACAAAACAGAAAGACATTTACTTTGTTGAATGAAACAGAGCAATGAAATGATTAATTTGATTTAGCCAAATTTCTATCAGTTTAAGCTATAGAAAGTCTGTTTCAAAAAATTTATCAGTAAATACTTAAGGATGGTGATTAAAACGATACTGTTGATTTACCACAGCTTTGCAGGTACTTTTAGTGAAAAAGTGACAAGAACTGTAAGGCAATTTTCTCCTCATTTGGCTGCAAATATGAGGCCTCCACTCACGTAAGTCTGTTAGTTTACTACTACTGCTTTATGCTTATAGTATTATGTATCTTTGCTGCCCAATTTGCTCCTATTTGCAGGCCTGTAATTCGTGGACGTCCATCTTCTAAACGAGCAATTCATATATGTGGTCGTCCTCGTTGGGTGTTTGTCATGGTATTCTCCTTTGGTAAGTTATAATTGCAGGCATTCTTTCCTTTGGTAAGTTATAATTGCAGGCATTCTTTCCTTTGGTAAGTTATAATTGCAGGCATTCTTTCCTTAGGTAGTAATTGCCAGCTAAAAACTTGGTCTAATTATGGATTATTACGTTTTTTTTTATAGTGAGTTTCATCCTTTGGTATGTTTCCTGTGGTCTCTTGACTGTTTCTTGGGCACTTGCTATTGGACTACTTGGTTTGTTTCTCATCCATGTTTCTCACATATTTGTCTGTTATTGTACTTGATGTGGTTTTAATAAGCTTTCTCTGCCTGTCAGCTACTATCTTGCATGCAAGTTTCAGAACTCCTAATCTGAAAGCACGTCTGAACACATTCAGAGAGGAATTTCGCGCTGTTTGGCGCAATTACGGTGAGCTGTAGCTTTGGCTAGTCTTCCCACATGTAAGTAGCCAAGTTTTGTTGTCATATTAGCTTTTTATTTTCATAGTAGGCATGTGAGGTGGAAATTACCATCTAGTTTCCCATACTTTTGACTGTGTTTCTCAGTTCTATGTTTTCCTTGCCTAAAATTTGCTGCCCTCATATTCTTCCTATGTTTTACTGTTTTCAGACTTAATCTGTCAAGTTAATTTGAGAATTTCTCCTGTATTTGGGATACTTCTTACACTTCGCATGTTGTCAGAATAGCCAATCTTTTCTTAGTTAATGATGTTGTGTGCTTGGCCTTGTTTCTGAAACTGTTTTGGGGCCCAAAAGGAGGATTGTAGCAGAAAACTTTTATTTTAGTTGTTTGGTTAATTATTCAAAACCATGATTTAGAGAGAAAGCGCTCAAGCCATAGTTTAAGAGAATAATCTTTCCATGGTTTTAGGAAAACTGCTTTTGAACTAAATTATAACAATTGTTCTATTTCAACATTATATATGATTCTAATCCATAATTATTCCATGGTTTTAGGAAAACTGCTTTTGAACTAAATTATAACAAATGTTCTATTTCAACATTATATATGGTTCTAATCCATAATTATTTATAGTTCTTAAGTTTACTAACATTCATATTATATGCATCTTCCGATTATTTATACAGTAGCTTTACCAAACATGCTAGTCTTCATGTAATTTTCTAGGATGATTACCAGGCATTTAATTACTTTAACCACAGCTTTGTTAGCAAACGTACTTTTAGTTACAGCATTTTTGCTGGTGGTAGTTCCTGAACAACAATCAAAAACAGACCCGATGTCAGTACTCAACATAATTTTTTGAATCCTGTTCCTTTAGAATTTAGTTGGAGTTCTTCCATAAATGCCTTTCGTGTGTTTGAACATGTAGCGAATGACACTCTTCGTAGCTAGCATCGCCCTCTGAATACTGAAGTGGATTAGTCTAAGCGATATCAAACTTTCAATCTTGCAATTTGTGCTCAAATGCTGGCCATAACAGGAGATTACACTTCTGTTTGGCGTGTTATCTTGTTACATTCATGCTAATGTCATCTATTGCTCTCAAATGGGTTCCTTTGCTACTGTTTGGCTATACCATAACTCGGTGTCTAAATTAATAGTTGAAAGCTGCTAGCCTTCATGAATTTCTATTATCTGTAAAGTCAGATCCTCTTCACTCTGTAAAAGATGACCATTTTTAGAAATTTGAAGGTCACCAACGCCACCCGCTCTTCCCTCAAAAAAGAATCTGTAGAGGAATTTCTTGGGTGAGCAAGCATTTACAGTTGTTGGTATTATGAATTCCTATCCTTTGATTAGTAAATATTAGGCTGTCCGATATGAACTTTATGATTGTATGGGCCTGGAATTGTTCATCTATCGAAGGACTTTTACTGCCTTCGGTCTATAAATCTATAATTGACGAACTTTAGGCTCTTGCAATCTCAAGGAACTATCGCCCATAGTTATCTAGCTGCCAGGTTTTATCACCCACAACGCACTTGGCATCGAACTTGGAATATAGCGATCAACCCCACTTTGGACAAAGTAGGATGATACTATAAACTTAAATTGAGTCGAGGTATCACTTGATTTTGAATTATTAATTTATTAAATAATTTGTTTAGACTATTTAATTTGTTAGTAAGAATAATAATTATGAATTTTATTATTATCAGTATAAGAAAAAGTTATCTAGTGAAATGATATTCAATTCTAAAAAGATGGTTATTTAAATTGGCAGGTATAAGTATAGCTCATTAACTTTTTCAGTTTGGAATACCTCCAGTGAAGAGAATATTATCATTCCAAAATAAAGGAAAGAAAATTGTTCTAATCCCGATAATGGTTCCTTGTCAGGTTCTTAAAAATTGCAAAAAATGTTTCTAGTTTTGCAGGAGTGGCGCACGAAAGAAGATAACACAACGAGAGTGTAATCCTTTTAGGCATGGCCAAAAAAATTTGAGTTTGATTCGACTCAACTTGAAATTAATATATTAAGTTTGGTTTGATTGGAATTAGAATTGGGTTTAGATTTAGATATTCTGACCAGATTGGATTTGAGTTTGTATTTTTGGACCTAACCAATTATAAGTAGTTGGGTTAATTTGTCCAAAATACTTTCACTAAATCATGCAGGATCATATCTTTTTTTACTTACTTTGTCTGATAATATCTTTTCACTCTTTATGGTATTAGTGTTACCTATGTATTTAATTCCATGATTTGCTTTCTTGGGGTTTAGGGTGTCTGTGTATTATCATTAGGTCTTAAGCCTTAATCACCACAAAACAAGTAAAACCTCATCAGACAACTTTAGTTTCTGATCTAACCAGAAACATATTCCATAAACTGTGTGGCTGGCTTCAGAAAAGTTAGGAATCGAGAGCTGTTAAATTCACCACTCTGGCCCTTGTTATTTGGGCCTCTTCCAAGCTCACCTCATGTGCATCACAAGTTCTTTCTCTGTCTGTCCCTATCTGCCCAAACCTGCTGGAATTATCCCTGATACTGATACCATCTTTTCAGGGTCTTAATTTCCTGATAAGCAGCAATAAACTCCCCAGACAATGAGATAAAAGGAAAAGAAGAAATCTGCAAAATGGTTAACAAGAGAAGAAAAAGTAGATGGAGAAGCAAGCTTTGAACTGGGCAAAAGCTATAGCTTCAGCTTGGGGTTTCATGCTATTGGTAGGTCTCATTTGTTGTTGTCTAAGTACTAAACCTCGCCAACATGGGGATAGCGGTAATGGTACGGCTAGTTGTACATGTGACAGTTGTTATACTGGCGTTTAATCCACATATTCTTCTCTTGTATATATCTTCAACCCTTCTCTTTTATTCTTGTGGCTTCCTTTTTCTTCTTAAAATGCTATTCAAGGTTGCTTGGTAATGGAGGAACAGAATCGATATTCTTTTTTCTTTTCCAATGTTCATATAGACTATAATGTTTCATGTAATGATAAAATGGAATAGCAACATCAAAAGTGTTGCCTACCGAATCAGCATATTTTTTTGTTTTGTAGGATTGACAATAGGTTGAATCCATACCATTTTTCTTTTTGATTGGTATGGATTTTGTCACTTTACTCCAAATTGATTTAGGTTATTCAAGTTAGACTGAATCAACTTTCTCAAAAATTCAATTGATCGAATTTAGAGTTATAATCGGCCGGCCGGGCTGGGCTGATATACGAGCTGGCCGGGCTGATATACGAACCCTCTCATAACTACCATAAAACTAGTGCGGGTAAGTGCACAGCATAAACAGTGTCTACTAGCTATCCAACCCAAAATCAGAAACTTCTGTTGATTTCCGATTACACGACCCTTGCACGCATGATTATTTAGCTTGTCAATGCCTTGAACCTAATTGCTTGGCAGGCTGTAGTAATGCTTGTTGGGGCTTGGCAATGGGTTGGGTAGCCACCCAAGCTCGTAAATTTCTGCTCAGATTTGGCCTGACTTGCAGCCAGAATGGGCTTAGGGCAAATGGTCCGAGTTTGAGCCCAATTGGGCCTGGGTGACTCAAAACTTTCTTCAACCTGATTTTTTACTTTTTAAATTAAAAAAGAAATCATTTTTCTTTTGAATAGAATAAGGTCATTTTGTTAAAATTTTTGAGCTTCAAACTGGGTGGAGTTTTAATAGCTTGAGTCTTAGTTTAACCTGAAGTTTAGAATATTCAATAAGAAAAGTTGGATTTTAGCCCAAACCTCGGGCAAATTGAGTCGAGCCTAACTTAGACTTAATTGCCATCCGTAAGCTTGCTTCTTGGTAGAAAGCATCATCACTCGGGCCAAAATCCTAAGTAGATCTAGGGTTAAAATTATGGTACTGTTATATATTAATAAATAATTTATGATATATAAGATACCTTAGAAAATATGAATCAAAATGGGATGCTAAAATATGATTCTTTAGTTTTCTTTTTATGATGTCACCTAAGAAATGGAGAAAATGGGTTCTTAAATTTTAAAATTTTATTATTTACCTTGTAAATTTTAGGAATTTATAAGCTTACTCGTATTATTTCATCACTATTCTATTTTATTTTATATTAAATAAATTAGTTTATTTTTTTATATAACTGAGGTAAAAAGACTTCACACAATATAATCATAATTAATTTATAAATAAATAAACTTCAAGGAAAAAAGGAAAATGTATAATCAAACCGTATAAGATGATCTGTTAACATTCCGTGAGCTGAGTCAAACTGTAGTCTGTTGACATTTTATTGTAAGACTTCATAATCAAAAAGTCAAAATCTGCGAGCTGAGTCAAATTCTCAAATCTTGTCGAGAACATAGCTTCAATGTCATTACTTTTTTCATTACAGGATAATTAAACCTAGGGATGCAAACCAGCCGGAAACTAATCCGAGTTGATTGATTTCGGACCAACAGGTTATTTCACCGAGTGTTGGGCAGGTCTGACTCTTTGCTAACCTATCATAATCAATGGAATCTTGTACTAAAGTCAACCTCATGAATGCCAAATTTGAATGGCATGGTAGACTCGTTAAGCACAACGCGTTGCTTCTGTATCTATGATGGATAAAATGTATATAGAATGTCGCGACTAACCAGAGTCTGTTGCTATACAAGAAAAGAATTGATTGGTGCATCAAGTAAATGGAGACTTGGATAATTGTTATCATAGCCTGGTGCTCTGGGCTCGCTGTTTTTATTCTCTTGATAATCCTCAGCAGAGTATACGGCGGTGTTGGAAAAAAGCTCGACGGAGGAGATGGTGATGAAGATGGGGGAGGAGTAGACGTGGACACCGCGCATATAAGCATTGATATGGGAGGTGATGATTATGGTGGTGGTGGTGATGGATACGACTTAGGTAAAGTAGGAGATAACGTTGGAGGAACATATGATAATAGTGGTGGGTTTGGATTTGGATGTGATTTTGGCAACTCAGGTGGAGGAGGTGGCGGTGGTTGCGATTTTGGCAACTCAGGTGGAGGAGGTGGCGGTGGTTGTGATTTTGGCAACGCAGGTGGAGGAGGTGGCGGTGGTTGTGATTTTGGCAACTCAGGTGGTTGTGATTTTGGCAACTCAGGTGGAGGAGGTGGCGGTGGTTGTGATTTTGGCAACTCAGGTGGAGGAATTGCGTGTTGATGTCTTCCCACATTACACGACAGAACTTCTTTGTGGCCGTCGCATGAAGCATGCAGCCAATTTCTGTCTACAGTCTACTGCTGATTGTTTCTGTGCAGAACAATACATTTGCATGAGCAACTATACGTTTTTGTAACATAAGCATGTGCTAGAAAAATTATTACGTTTCAGCCAAAGGTTGCACTTCCTCCCGGACCCTCTGTTATTCCTTCATGAGCTCCTCCACCGCGACGCGCAAGGCGTAGCGTACCTCCGCTTACTGCGCTAGTTTTCTGTTTATGTTTTTCTTTCCTTTGTAATAAAAAAAAAGAAAAATTATTAGTATTATTGTAAATTTATTATTTATTATTTATTATTTTAAATTTAAATTTAATTCGGTGTAAAAATAATAAAATAATTTAATAAATTATTTCATTAAGCGGGATGAAATACAGTATAAAATAATACCTTATCAATATTTATTGTATACTTATTGGACTTTTGAACTAGAGGCTTACTAAAACTATTATAAATATTTAAGAGAAAGAAAAATATTTAAAAAATCTTGTAAACAGTAAAAAATTCTAATAGTTTATTCAGATAATAAATAAATAATATATATTTTAAGTTTAAATAATAATAATGAGCTCGGGCTCGAGTTTGCTACCTCTGATCTGGTTGTGTCTAGGCTCGAGTTTGCTATCTCTAGAATTGAATAAATATTTTAAACAAAAAATTAATCAATAAATTTACATAATTCAATGTCATTAGCTAATTATTTATAAAGAACATTGTTAATTTTAACAAGCTAATTAAGTTTAATTAAATTAATCGGAACTCAATAAACTCGCATCAAAGCCGTTGACTTTGGTTTGTACAAATAACTCTAAACAAAAGATGTTTTGAATTAACCAAGATTATCAAATCTTCAAATTCAAAATAAAAATTATCATAATTGTTTTTCACAATATTTTAAAAACTGAATCGAAAGTTAAACCTGTAAAATAAGAAGTTTAAGATTTAAAAAATTCAGCATATATTAAATAGTTATAAAATCAACTAAATGTTAAATAAAATTAAAGAATTTAGAATATGATTAAAAGAGATTGTCCTTACTTATCAAAAATTGGAATAATTAAAAAAATTGTTAAATAAAATTAATTTATTTATTTTGATTTATAAGAAATTATTAATTTACAAAAATTGATTAATTAATAAATTAATCAAATTTTAATAATAAAAATTATTAAAATAAGTTAAACTAAAAATAAAATCGAAATAAAAAGTTATTCAAAACAAGAGTTTCATAGTTAAATTGGGTAGACTAATTAGGCTTTTTAATCATTGTTGTTCCGGGAATCATTTGTTAAGCTAGTTAGGTTTTCCATGTACAACAAACCGTATATGCATATGCAAATTTATGTTCCATGAAGTAATCGGACATGACAAGAGAGAGAGACGTTGGTTCCTTGTCTAATCAGAATTCAGACAATATCTAATTTTTTTTAAAAAAATTAAATAATAAAAGATCACAAAAAATAGGTTGACTTTGAAGTGTGAAGCTCAACGTTTTGGGTTCCGTACCGTTCCGGCCGGTACCGGTCAGAAGGTACCGTACCGGCCGGAGACCGATACCTAGAACCCAACCTCGCTACCGGCCAAAAATACCGGCCAGTATCAAGGTTTTCCTGTGGATACGGGCCGGTACCCAACATACCGGAAAATTTCGGTACATTTCGCAAAATTTGAAAAACTGGAGGACTTATTTGCAAAAAAAAAAATTTAACTGACCCCTTCCCTCCGGCCCCCGACCCAAACCCCGACAGCTGACCCCGACCCCGACTCCGCTACCCCTCTTTCTTTAATCTTCTAACTCTCACGCTCTCTTATTCTTCTCTCTAACTCTCACCCTCTCTCTCTTACTCTCTCGCTCTCACCGTCTCTGTCGCCAGCGTCTGGATCGTCTCGCCGCCGCCAACTCTTGGTTGCTGTCTCTTCCCGGTTATTCTCCTCCTCGACCTCGCCTCATTCTGTAGATCTGGCCTCTGGGTTTGCGAAGACTGCCGCACCTCCCCTTCTCGCTGCACCACCGCACGGCCACCAACCCTCCAACAACGACCGCCGCAGCTCTCTCATGCACACTCCCACTTCTTTTGTTTTTCACCCGAGAAGTCTGAGTCTCTCTTCATAACGCCTCTGTTGTTCTTATGTAGGTGGCTTGTTTGAAATTTTAACAAAAGTGACTAAGTGAGTAGCGAAGCCCAAGAGTCAAAGACCCTTTGATTAAATATAGTTAAGTTCTACATTGGAATCCAACAATCAGAGACCATTGGTTATTAAAAAAGGCATAGGAAAAAGTTGTCAGAAACTCCCTTAAAATGCTTTTTTTTTATATAAATAATTATTTTAAAATTTACGAAAATAAATATTGAATAATTCAATATTATTAATATAATAATTCAAATTATTTTGGAATGGAATTTTTGAAGTTGATAATTTGAAATTGAATGATTGAAGTTGAAGAATACCGTAGGTAAGTAATTTATGTTATTTTGTTATGAATTTGTAATTATGCAAAGATTGTAA
>JAOTAX010000170.1:241533-251830 GCA_025629825.1 Erythroxylum guanchezii | reverse complement strand
ACCTGAAAATATTTCAGAAGCAATGAAAGGTTTTGGAAGAGAGAAAACTCGTCTCTGTTTATTAAGAAATCGTGCTTTTATATACAATTACATAACTAAAAAGAAGGAGCTAATTTAGCATAAATCATGCCTATACAGACAACTAATAGTTCCTATACAAGACCATATAGCTAATATACGAGATTATTTCCTATTTCCTATTAATACCCCTTAAAACACAGTGATCATAACAGCATAAGTAGAAAAAACAACGGAAACGACAACGTGAATATCATCGAACGACAAACCTTGACAGCAGTGGTAACGGCTTCTCCATCGATCTGCCCCGTTCCAAGACCAACGGACGGAATTTTGGCTCCGGTGTTGAGTTCGAAGAACCTTAGGGACTGTGTCATTTTTTTCTCAGAAGCCATAAGTCAAAGTTCAGTTCTTCTGGTTCTGTTAAAAGAAAAAGAGACCATACAGTGTTGTATAAATAATGCCGACGCCAGAAACGACCAGAAGAAGGAAATTTTTTGTTTATTTCAATAAAAGTCAAAATTTTAAAGTTGTATTGAAAAATAAATAAATAAGATATGAGGTTTAAAATTTAAAAGTTTAATAAATATTAATTTTTTATAAATTTAATTAAAAATTAAATAAGGTTGAAGAATTTAAAAATTAAAAAATATTGACTTAGTTATAAAATTTTAAAATTTAATTAAAAAGTAACTTTTAATTGAAAATTAATTAGTTTATTTTAATTTATAAAATTTGGTTAATTTATAAAATTTGACCAATTAATTAATAAGTTGATAAATATTTAATAACAAAAGTTATTAAATTAAAGCAAACTAAAAAAATTAAAATTAAACAAAAAAATTTGATTTAATATTTTAAATATTAAACTAATCAATGCGATTCGGATTTTAAAAGATCAACGATAGTAATATCGTGAAAAGTAGGTTTGAAGAAGTTAAAAAGTTTGTATTCTACCCTAATTAATGGAAAATTTGTTTCTAAATTTTTTAGTAAATTAATTAATTGTTAGTTAAATAATTTTTATTTTTATAATAAAATTCTTTTTAATTATATTTTTAATTATTAATTTTATATAATTAATTATATATTAATTTAATAATAATACTAATAAAAATTTTAATTCTTATGTCTCTTAATTTATTAATTTAACTTCAAGTCCTTGAAAATTAATTAAATTTCATATCTTACAATGTCTACTAACTAGTAATAATGAAAATAGGTTTAATTTTTTCACAAAAAGAATGAAATTAGTTTCGATATTCCATTATTTAAAATTAAATTCTGAATTTAATAATATTTAAAAAATTCAAAAGCTCATGTCGTTTTAAGTTTAGTTTAAAATTTTAAACGATTTCTCCTATTTACATTTTCTAGATCGAACCTATTGTACATGATTTATCTAGTATGAAATATTTAATTGACAGAATTTACAGACTATTGCATCAATTCAAAAATTTTCCTAATACGCTTAGCAATTTCGATTCTCCCTTAAAAAAAAAGAAAAAAGAAAAAAGAAAAGAAGTTAATACCTAAAATTTGGAGTCCAGATCTCTTGTCCAATGGTGTCTTATTGTGTCCAATAAATCTCAGCAATTTATTTATGTAGATTTTACATGGGTCCCGTAAAATAAATGGCTAAAATTTTATGGGACAGAATAATATTAGATAGAGGACCTTGTCTCTAAAATTTGACATACCTACCGTGACAGTGACACAGTTGAGATCATGCTCCTGACGCGTGATATGAACACCTGTCCTTGACTTTGGTACGCAGTTGCTTTAACAGTCTGCTTGTCGTGGCGAACCTTTATTCTATATTCGGCTTGTGTACACGGCCATAAAGGTTGACCACGACAAGCCTGTACAATTATTTGGTCCATATGAGACCAGTCTCCTAGATTCAACAAATTAAGAATCTTAAATAAATGAATAATATTATTTTAACTTTCTAACCAATCAAATAATAAATTATTTAAATTCATAATCTTAAATCAAATCAAAATTATAGATGGTGGACAAAATAGATGAGAACATGTCATACTCGAATGATGATAGTAGCAGACCATGCTTAGAATGACAACGAGTCGAGTCAGACTCGAGCTTGACTTGATTTTATATATATATTAAAAAAATTCAAAATAGTAAAGTTTAGAAAATCAAGTTTAAGGCCCGACTTGAAGCTCGATCAACCTGAGCCTATCCTTTTTGCAACTCCTTGATAGAAAGATTCCTTCTTGTATTTTTAGCATAATCTTATCTTTTATGAAAATTCATAGGCTTATTTGACATTGCATTAGCTGTTAGTTGACAGTAAATTGATATAATTGATTTAACCAATAGATAACATCAGCTGTTTATTTAAAGATGTTTGATAAAATTATCTGTTTGCGTGTAAAATGACTTATGAGGGCATAATTTAAAAAAATATTTATAAGCATATAAGTATTATATCTTAATATTTCTTTGAATATTTTCCTAAGAATTTAGATAAAGCGAAAGAAGTAAACATAATCATTTTAAGTAAAAACTTGAGTATTTCAAAAAGCTCCTCAAAAGAGAGTTTTCAAAAACAGCATATTGGGTCAACCCAATCAGTTGATCACCAAACATAACTATCAACGATTTGACACGATCAAACAATCAAATACCTCTCAATCCACCAAAAAATAGTTGATCAACTATTTACAATAGAAGACCATAATCTCTAACTAGCCTATATACAAGTCAAATGATTTATAAAATAAATTCCATAAGAGATCAAAGATAAACAAAGATTGACTATAATTCCAATTTTAATTATGTTAGCCAAGACATAAGCCCTTTTCCTTTGTATGGGCATCAGAGGAGCATAACAAGGTTATCTCTAACCCCTATGTATGTGCTATATGAATTACTTCTTAAGAAACTATTTTATCAGTGGCAAACTAATAATGTTGTGGCTCAAATTAATGTCCTTTAACCAACGAGATCTACTTCAGGACCCTGGTTTATATTTGATGATATTTCAACCCAAAAAATTGAGAGAACATCTTCAAGAATTTGGCGCATGAATTGATTTGCAAATGATTCGACCAAATAATCCTTTACAGGATATTTTCTTCGAATTCACTTTTCATTTTACTAATACTTTACGGGAATGGTTGTAACTTCTCAAAAATCTCAATTTCATGAATAATGCTTTTTGTGTCAAATTATATTTTATTTTATTTTGCATCAGATAATATTATTCAAAGATAACCCGATGATCAAATTAGTGCTCAAAACGAATTCGTTTTGAGGGTTTGGTCAAGAGTTGACCAATGGTCAAAGTTTGACTCAAAAAAGGGGCGAACATCAACCTGAAAATATTAATGAAATAAATGATACTAATTAAGATCTTTATGTGGGGTTGATATTTTTCTTATAGGTATTTTTGTTGAGAAGAAGAAACGAATTGATTAACAGTTATAGTTAATTTTTTTTTATAATGAAAAAGAGTTATTAAGGGAATAAATGTCATTTTCTTGGCGACTTGCCCTCTCTTCTTCACCAAGGAGTGCCGAGAACAATCCCTTCTTCTTTTTTTCCATTTTGCTTCAACTTCTTTCACTTTCAAGCCAACTTTCTTTATTTAAACACTCAAGTCACCTATTAAACATTAAATCATCAACCTAAGGTCCCTAAACTCACCATATCAACAAAAAAAATGGGAAAAGATGAAGTAAAGGTATACGAGTGTTCTTGATGAATAATACCTGAAAATTTATAAAGTAAGTTAATAGAGTTTTGATTATTTTCAGTAAATGATTTTGGTGTAATTGTACACATTGATGAATAAAATGCATGAAATTGAATGTTTATACAATATTATGAACATAAAGAAGAGGAATTTAAGGAGAGAGAGAGAGAAAAAGAGAAGGAATAAGGAATTATTGGGGAAATTGAAGTTAATGGAAGCTTAATTTGAAGAATTGGACATCAGTTTGATATATGTTATTGCAATTCTATTTTTCCCTAAAAATTGTGTATTAGATAATTTAGGGTTATTGTGATAAAAATGGGGGTTTATGAAATTGTTGTTAAAAATATTTAATTGGATTGTAAATGAAGTAGTATGCATGATTAATTTGAATTTTGGACTTATAATTTGTATTTTTCCTAATTGGCATACATTGTGTTTAAATTGTGAAACTTGATATACATATTATTTTTGACTAATTGGTGAGATGAATATATATTGAATGTTGTATGAACTAAATTAAAAGCAATAATGGAAGAAAAAAATAACATTAAGGAGTGACATTTGCTTTGGTCGAATATGAAATAGCTTGAATTGACTATTATGAGTGTTTATCATTAAATTTCAATGGAATTTAATTAGGTTTGCTCCTAGTAAAATAGATAAGAATTGGGGGAATGTGATAAGGCTGACATGCCAATTAGAGAGTTGGTAGTACTTCGTCATGATAAGTGTTACTGAACTATATGGCTGCAAGAGCTCAATTTCAATGTAAGACATTTTATTTATGTTATGAACTGCATGGCTTCGAGAGTTCAGTTTCAATATGAATGTATATAAAAAAATGGACCGTATGGTTACGATAACTCGTCTGGTATTTTAAAATCCTACATATTCGGCTCAGTAATGCAATTATGTTGGATTTTACTTTGGGGCAATTGTAGAAAATAGATAAATGCATAATTAATGATTAAAAAACTTCAAATGAAAGTAGTAATTGAATGTACAATTTATTGATCATTGTATAATTAGATATGAATTATTATAATAGATACATGCTTATATTTCATAAATTGATTTTAAATGCCTATTTATGCTTAGAAATAAATGAAGATATTTATATTTGAAAAATATTATATATTATGCATGTTATGATGGAATGAATTAAATAGAATGAGAAATAGAATTATTTGAACACCATTAAGCCTGTAGCTTTAGTGTGTGAATTTTCTTCCCACACGTAGATTTTGAAGATAATTAGAAGAAAGTTGTGATGGATCTACTATAAAACAAGAGTCACATAGAGAATCTCGAAAGATTTGGAGGTGGATGTACTACAAAATGTTAATTTTGTTTTTAGTTATGACAGTATACATAAAGAAGTGAATGATTACATAGTTTTATTGTGAATTATATATGGAAGTTATGTATGGAATTTGGTTTAGATGAGTTGAAACGTATTGAAGAATGGGTAAATTATTTTGTCAAAGAGTTTGCATGGAGATGGATAGTTATGTAGCTTACATGTGAAGTGTATTGAAGTTTCTTGTAGAAAGTTTTAAGTAAATATAGAAGAAACTCTGTCAATATTTTTATGAAGTGAATAGTAATTACTAAAATTATGAGGTTTTTTAAAAATATTGTAGTTCGAAGTATTAAGTATTTAAGAATATAGTAAGTATGCCGATTCTATTATCAGGTATAGGATGTTACAATGGTGGATGACAAAATGTCAGAATCAAATGATGACAGTGGTGGATCTCTCTCTCTCTCTCTATTTGCACTTCTTTGCTAGAAAGATTTCTTCTTATTTTTTAACATATTCTTATTTTTTTAGGAATATTATTAAGACTAGTGTCTCCCAATAATTATTCTTTTTACTAATAGATAAAAAATACATAAAATCAAAACTGAAATTTAATTTAATTTTTTCTTTTGTTATCATGTCATGTTTATGATAATCCTTCCATGTCGAGAATAGGGTAGCAATTATTTCTAATCTTCCATTGAGACTAGTGTCTGTGGCCTAAGCTTTTTTGTGTCATGGCAATGGCAGAATGGAGAGATTAAAACGGAAGAAATTATTTTATTTTCAAAATTCATTTCATTGAGTTTTGAATAAATTATAATTTAATTTGTTTTGAATAAGTTTAATTCAATAATAAATTTGAATTTTAAAAATAATAAATTCAAATCTAACTAAATTAAAAAATAGTGTACAAGTCTATCAAATATTCAAATTAAATTAATTTAATCTGAATTTAAGCTTTTTAAATCATTTTTAATTGAATTGATTTTTTTTTATTATTTCTATTTTCAAAAGAGTTAAACTTTTATACTATTCCTAGGCATGTCAATGGCCATCAATCTCAAATAAAACGATGTCATTTAAATTTTTAAAAATTAAAAAATTAATTAAACCTGATTAAATCCGAACAAGCTTTGTGCATGGCTGGACCCGAATATAAGCTTGGACCCGACCCTTACCATTGCTATAATTTACAAACCATCCATCAATTCTCCACACTTACTAGATTCAATGACGAATCCAAGATTTTAGTCTTGAAGGGCAAGAACTTAAATCACAAATTTTTTGTAGAGCAAGGAACTATATATATGTATACGCGGGGCTATAGCCCTTGCCTGCCCCCCCCCCGGCGCGCGGGGTCACTGACTAGATCTATTAACTATATTTCCCTTGATTTGGAAAAGAAGTTTAAGGAGTCCAAATTTGTTGGGAACGCACATGTGCTTATTCCAAAACAGGTATAAGGAACTGGGAAATTATTTCTGAATAATACAGTATACATCCAAACAGAGCAGTATAGCTGATCTAGCTTTATGAAGCAAATAATTGATGCAGAATCTTAAAAGCTTCTCGTAGACAGGTCTAACAACATAAGCTTACTTAATACAACATGGGAACATCTGGTAAGATCTGTTTATTCACCATCCCATAGTTCTTCCACGGTCTTGTATGAACCATATTTCTCGTTCACAAAGAAAGTTCCTTTAACGAGTCTCTCCTGCAATGTTTATATATATAGGATCAGTCAGTAGTCGAATCACGAAATAAGTACCAGGATACTCGATAAAGATGACAATGGACTAAGTCGGGTTCGGATTGAACGGTCGGAAGGCCTACAGCTTGCAAGTTTGCCATCCATAATTACTTGCGAGTTATCTCCTGTATACCCAAACAGACACAAAATGATCAGAGTAGTAAAACAGGGGTACTTGCCTGCTCAATTTCAGAGAACTTGGCAAACAAGTCCTCAGGAATAGACCAGTCGAAAACGTCAAAGTTCTGCTTGATCCTTGTCTCGTTGGTGCTCTTTGGCAGAACACTGTGTCCCATTTGAAGCCCCCAACGGAGAGCAACTTGTGCAGGAGACTTCCCTAATTTCTCAGCCACCATGTTGAGTATAGGATTCTTAAGAACCTGAGTCTTAATACTTCCTGTACCAGGAGACCCTAATGGTGAATACCCCTGCATTTTGCACAAAAACCACGTAAGAGTCCAAATGATCATGAACATGCCAATCAAAACCAAATGTGGAAACAAAAAGAGTTGCATCAACGTCACACTTACAGTTATGTGAATTGCCTTGGATTTACAAAACTCGTGAAGCTTTGGTTGTTGCCATACAGGGTGACATTCCACTTGGTTAACAGCAGGAGGCACCCGAGCAATTTCTAAGAGGTCTCTGAGCTTTTTCGAAGAGAAATTACTGACTCCGATAGCTCGAGCCTTGCCAGAATCATAAACTGCCTCCATTGCTTTCCATGTACTAGGTATGTCAGGAATTGTTAGATTTTCAGCCTTAAATTCAGGTGCCGTCATTCTCACAGGCCAGTGTATCTACAAAAAGAGATTTAAGTTACAGACAAGAAACTTCTTCTTTTACATTGTAAATCCCGGAAACTGAGATAAGCATTACCAAATACAGATCTAAGTAGTCAAGTTGCAAGTCCTGTAGAGTTCTATCTAATGCCTTTGGCACATCTTCTGGTGCATGATCAGAATTCCTGCAGACGGTAAAATCAGGATTCTATTTCCAAAATTTTTCCAGGTAATGTTAAATTAGAAACAGAACACGCCTTACCAGAGCTTGGAAGTGATAAACAACTCCTCACGTTTCACAACACCATCATCAAACAGCTTCTTCAACACGCGACCAATCTAGAACACCAACCATAAAAATTGATTCTTGAACTGACGATATATGCTTAATAAAGAAGAGGTTAGCAGAATCATCACCTCCTTCTCGTTTGCGTAAGCTCGTGCACAATCAATGTGTCTATATCCAACCTGCATCAAGCACGAGCCCGTTAAAACACAGTGGTCATAACAACATAACTATACAGAAAACGGGAACGACAACGTGAATATCATCAAACAACAAACCTTGACAGCGGTGGTAACGGCTTCTCCAACAACGCCGGGTGCAGCCTGCCACGTTCCAAGACCAACAGAAGGAATTTTGGCTCCGGTGTTGAGTTCGAAGAACCTGAGGGATTGCGCCATTTTTGCCTAGAAACCAAACACAAAGTTCACTTCCTAAAGGAAAGAGAGCATAAAGTGTTGTATAAATAATGGCAGAAAGAAGAAGCAAGAAGATAGATGAGGGAAACTTTGAAAGGCAAAAGGCTCACGGAGCAGTACGCGCACCGACTTTAAATTGATGAACACAGCTTCACCACGTGGCCCTTTTAAATAATTTACTTTAAAAAATTATTCTTTAAATAAAATTTTCTTAACCTTTAAAATTTTCAAAATTTTCTATTTTTCATAAAACTTCTTCGATTTATGTAAAAAATAATAAAAAATACTAAATAAATATTATATAAATCGACCAAATCTTATTAATATAATGACCTAATTTAATTTTTAAATTCAACTTAAAATAATAATTAAGGATAATTTATTAATTTAAATCTGATTTAATTAGTTCGTATTAAATTTAAATTGTATCACATATCCAGTATATTTTAAAAGTTTAGCGAGAGATATATTTTTAAAAAATTAATTTTTTTTGAAAATTTTAAATAAAGTTAATTAAATTATATAAAATTTTCGTATCATTCATCTTATTTTATAATTTTATATATTATTGATTAATTATGTCAATGAATCATATTTAAACCAATGTTAATAACATTAAATGAATAAAATTTTTCATACATAAGTTATAACTCAATTTACTTATAATTTAATATTATTTTAAATTAATATTAAACCAAACAGAAAAATTCACGCGCGTGATATTTTTGACCGGTCTCAAAGATACCGTCGAGGGCGGCAATTGTTTGACAACGACGCGGGGGTACCGTTGAGGACGGCAATTGTTTGACAACGATGCGGTTGACATTGTTTCGGAGTTGCTATAAAAGTTTGCTTTGTCGTGTCGGCTTTCGCTCTACTTTCTTCGCCTCGTGTACATCATGACAATGGCCATTCACAATTATTTGGCTTAAGGATCAATCTCCAATATTCCACAAATTAAGGAGATAAACGGCATTACTTATAGTTTAGGAATGGCAAAATTTATTCGATTTACGAATGTTATTTTGGCCGGGCACCTCATGTCAGGGTCAAGGATCAACAATTATAAACATCTTTTTGTAAAAAATGACGTTGACTTTTTATTTTTATTTTTAAATAAAATAAAATCAAAAAAGGATAAGTTCAGTCAAGCTCAGACTAACTTGGACCTGATTGAGCTAGAGTTCAGGTTTGACTGCCTCAGGCAAGATTTGAATCTTCACAAAATCTATAAGGTTGAGCTCAGGCTTGGGCGAGCTTATTCGAATTCATTGTCATCTTAAATTAGATTGATTCAGCGTGAAAACAATAATTCTAATTTGAGTCGACCCAATTTTGAGTTAAGCTTAACTTTTTTATATGAAAATTTTCAAATAAAATAGTCATTTAAGTATAATATCTTTTTCAATTTTTTTAAAAATTAAAGCTAAATATTTATTTGAGCTTGACTATGCTCAATCGGCCTCGATTAACCATCCAAATTTGATCAAGTTTAAGTTCAAATTTGAAACCCCAAACTCAATTGAGCTTTAAACCAGATTATGGCTAGAACACAAAATTTTAAGTTGGGCTTAGGGGTGAAAATTTGGCCTGATTCGAAGTCAAATAGATAGGCCCGATTTTCTCAGCCCCATCCTGATCCTGAGCCTCCTTAGCCCAGTTCAGAACATTGTCATGGCTATCTCCTCACATCTGTATCCTTGGTTGACAAATGCTTATCTTGTCACAAACACAGGAAGGGGCTCATTGGCAGAGGAGGATATAGCCATGGCGATGCTCAGGTGCAGGAATGCTCTCTCACGCAGATATGGATTGAAGCCACTGCAGCTATAACAGAAGAAGCTTCTCTGCAATGCCCTGTTTGCACGTGTAGATGAGACGGAGGAATCTGTCATTTATTTTCTCTAAACTCCAAATGTTCAATGAAAAATACATATGTATGTGCATTTTCAGACTTGCTGCAGATCTTTCAGCACTTGCTTTGACAATAATCGTGCCTTAACTAGGTGATC
>JAOTAX010000170.1:207562-223694 GCA_025629825.1 Erythroxylum guanchezii | reverse complement strand
GCCAGCTATGCTGAAGTTTGTGGAAGAATTTGCAAGTTCAGTGAAAGTGAAGAGGAGAAGCAAAATGAAGAACAAAATTCCAGTAATAAAGAGGAAGCTAGAGATGATGGTTTTGAGAGCAATTCAGAGGTGTTTGGATTCAAAAACAAAAGTCCGAATGATTGGAAGTGATGAGCAAAGTCAGATAAGCAAGAAGGTTGAAGTTACATATGGTGGAAAATTGAAGAATGAGGAGTTTGAAGATGAGCAACAAGTGCAGCAAAAAAACCAGAAGCAAAGTTTTTATGTCTGAAGCAGATTTCTGAAGGAAAAAAACCTGAAGCGATTGAAGTTTCCAAGTCAGCAAAGCTAAAGTAATTTTAAGTCAAAGCAAGCATAGGCAATGAGAAATGAAAGTTGACCATTAGCCTTTGATTCCATTTTTTTCAAGCATTTTTCGTTTGTTTCTAGTTTCTGCAGCTTTTGGCAGAAACATATCTCTTGTCAGCTTTTTGTTGGTGTATCAACTAACATTTTCTCTTTTGTTTCAGCTGAACCAATGAGTTCATGCAACTTGTCAAGATCCTACACATTAGCAGGTTTTCCCTTTTCATTTTGAGGCATTGGATGTATTCAAGCAAGAAGTGTATGAAGAGCTAACTTGAAAAGCTCAAAACTATCAAGTTCGGCAATGAATAGTAGCAGAACCAATTTGTGAAAAATCTCATTTTCTCCTCTTCATCAGTTTTTATATTTTTCTCTTCATTTACTGTTGTTTTGGTATAGATACATATGTGAGCATGTTGAGTTGTGTGAGGAGCTAAGTAGAAGAAGCTCAAAACCATAGTTTTCTTTTCAGACCAATGAAACAGTAACATAGCTGCAATTTTCTGAAATTTTTCATCTTCCATTTTTCACCTAATTTCGTATATTCTTCTTGTTATTACCATTGATTCAGGCTTGTTGCAAGTGTGTGTGAATGGAAAGTGAGCTAAGTAGTGAGTTTCTTGAGTGGAAAAAGCATATTTGAAAGTGCAAAAATCCATTTCTAAACTTCTTAGTTTACATACATTCAGTGTTACAAATACTGATTGTTTAATCTCTTAACTCTAGTTACATACACTGCTACTTCAACTTGCCATTTCAGAAAATGGTTTCAGTCAACAAAATGCAGATGTTGTCGTGATGTTGAAGTTCAGTTTCTGCTGGAGCATTTGGAGTCAATCTTTAGTTTATTGTTGAAGTGCTTACTATTGTTGCTGCTATTCTGTTTTCCCTGAAATTGGAGCTTGGAACTTGAAGCTGATCTGAAGCTCATTTCTTGCTAAAGTCCTTCCCTGTTTCAGACCAACCATCAACACGGATATCTTTTGGAGCATATGCAAGTTCAATGTTCATCGTCTTAATTTGTTCTCTCTAGGTAGCCTCTCCTTGTAGAAACAAAGCACATGCTTGTCGCTACTTTGACAAGTTATCAAAGTTATAAAAACTTAGGGAAGCATATATGTTTGTCTTCTTCTAACAAATAATAGAATGAACCTTGGAAATGTACCTGGTAGTTTTGTTTCAATGTACCTTGAAAGAATCAAACAGATTTGGTTTGTTGTTATGCATTGCCAAGTACCTTACTTGATTTCTGTTTTACATGTCTGTTAATCATCTCAAGATCTGAAGTTCTATTATATTGTTTAGTATTTTATAGTTGCCTTCTTTCAACTTCAAAGTCGGCATTCCAATGTCCAAGTTCCAGTCTCATGGTTTTACTTTTACAATTCTCCTACGCTTAGGTTTTCCCATAAGAATCTCCTGTTGTCAGGTTTTTCCGTAAGAATCTCCTGTTATTCTCATTGTAGAATTGTTGGCTTAGGAGCTCACTTACTTGGAGATTTATATCATGGCCTAGTAAAGGAACATATTCGTAAGTCTTAACACTACACTCTAATCTAAAAATTTAAGACATTAGGTTTATGGGTCTTTTCTACTTATATGCTCACCTCTAATTTCATTTCTTTTTAACGTGAGATTCCTACTTACACTTGAAATCTCAACATTCTCCTTTTCAAGTGTCAAATTTTTACATTAGGCTTGGACTCTCCCTTAAGCGAAAGTCTTTTTCTTAGCAGCTTGAGTATATAGCATCACTAAGAGCCCTTTTACTCTATTAGTCTGGGCCTATCAAAAGTCTCCTTGCTCTTCCACGTGGGGAGGTAATCACGGGATCTGATTACTGTCTCCATACTTATCCCTTGCTTAACCATCGATTCTGATACCACTTGTTGGCTCTGGAAAGCCCATCTACTTGAGAGATCTGTATCATAAGCCTAGTGAGAGAACATACTCGTAGGTCTTGATACTACCCTCTAATCCAAAATATTAAGGCATTAGGTTTATGGTCTTTTCCTCTTATATGCCCGTCACTAATTTATCCTTTCTACCGTGGATTCCGACTTAAACTTTAAATCCTAACAAGAATTGATATGCCACACACTAAAACGGCATAGTTTCTGTGCAAAGATTATTAGTTCAGTGGAATAACCAGAAATTACAGTGATTATAATTGAACCTGGAAAAGATAAAAACAACCAAATCACTGGGAAAAATCAGATTTTTAGGAGTGTACAGAAGATGATTAATTTCCTGTGTGGACATTTTTCTTGAAAGCTTAACAGTACGTTTCCCTGGACAATTCACGAAACAGGCCTGTTACTGTAAATGGTTCAAGTCTGAGAAACGTGCCCTGCAAGAAGATTAATAATGTGCTCAATCTTCTCAGCAACTTCTTTCATGGAAGGCCTACATTCCCTTTTCATATCCAAACAGGCTGCTGCTAAAGACCCCAGCATCTCCATAGTTTCCAACTCTAAGTTACTGGCTCCATGTTTAAGCACAGGATCAACAACTTCCAACAATCTCTTCTCGTTCAGCATCCTTCTTACAAGAACCACCAAGTTCACATCATCATCTTCTCTATTGAAATCAATGGCTTTCTTAGAAGTCAACAGCTCTAACAGAACAACTCCAAAGCTATAAACATCACTCTTGTCAGTCAACCTGAAGTTAGTATAGTACTCTGGATCAAGATAGCCTAAGGTTCCTTGAACACATGTGGTTAGATGACTTGACTCTGTCACGGCTAGCCTGGAGAGCCCGAAATCGGAAACCTTGGCATCAAGCTTGTGATCAAGTAAAATGTTGCTTGATTTGATGTCACGGTGATAAATAGGTGGTATAGCAGAAACATGAAGGTATGCAAGTCCATCAGCTGTTTGATAGGCTATGACCAGACGACAGTGCCAATTTAACTGTACCCTTTTACCAGGATCGACCGAATGAAGATGATCAAAGAGTGTTCCATTTGGGATGTACTCATAAATCAAGAGAGGCTGTTTAAGTTCGAGGCAACATCCCAGGAGTCTTACCAGGTTTTTATGGTTTACTTGACACAGAATTTGGACCTCATTAAGAATCTGATCAGTTCCTTTGGTGTTTCCAGACTTGGCTCGCTTGATTGTTGTGACTGTTCCATCATCAATAATTCCCTTGAAGACCTCACCAAAACCTCCATAGCCGAGCAGGTTGTCCTCAGAGAAGTTGTTTGTTGCTCTCAGTATTTCCTTTCCTGAAAATATCTTTGCTGTTCTGCCTCCATTGCTGACGCTTAAAACTCTTTCCCTGAACGTTCCCAAAGTTACTTTCGCCAACTGTCTTCGATTACCACTTCTTTTTCTGTAGACTAAAACCATTGTTATGATTCCAAGAAGTATTCCTCCTACAGGAATGGTCACACCTAATTAAATTGCAATGAAAAAGCAGTAAAATCATGTTAGCTACCATGGAAATGAACAGCTATTTGACGCTCATGTTCCATTTCAAAGTTTCTGTGAATTTGGTATCTTCCATACTTAAAGCTGTTCGTTTTATGTTAAAATTCAGAAGCCAACCGCATACCAATGAATTGAAGTCTGTTTTTCAGCATATTGCAAGCTCTTCCATGTTGACACTTCTTGCCTGCAAAATGTGAAAATGGTTTTATGTCTTCATGCAAGATTCCACAATCATATAATCTTTATAATCTAATAAAGAAGATGGCTATAGTTTCGGCTATAGTTTCTTAATCCTGACTTACAAGTAGCTGAGAGATACTGTAAACTGAAAAGACTACTCATCCAAAAAGTACAGAAACCCGAAGATTTTCCAGACCTTGTATATTTCTCGTCTTTAGATAATGTTCAGAAAATATTTGCAAGTAGGATTTTCAGTCAACCATCAGCTGGGAAATGAGTTTTGAGTTTGCATCTAATCAATGCTAAAGAAAGAAGTATAATTCATTAGGATCTGAACTAATTTTAATTTCTAACACTGTAAACATTGGAGTTTCTGTCATGGTTTGAGAACTATAATGAACAGGAAACAAGTTTGATATTTACCAACCTTGGCAAACTCCATTCACTGGATCCCATTGGTAGCCAGACTGGCAAAAACACCTCTTCTGTCCACCGCTAGATGGATCTGGCAAGCATTCAGAATATGCCAAATCCTGACAATTCACTTGTGTTCTGCATAAAGGCTCCTGAGGCAATGTCCATTCCAATTCCACTCCAGGCTCTGGCCACTTATTCACAGACAATCCAGAGTCCAGGTTCACAAAACTTTGGTAAGCCGAACATCTCTCAGCACGAACTCGAATTCTGTAAGCATTCACAGATCCACCAGTTTTCAAAGAACAGCAAATTGATGTGTGCCCACAAGCAGCTTTTGCCAACTTATTTCCATTAATGTAGTCATGACATAGACTTGATTCTGAACAATTCAATGCCTGTAAGATTTGCGGTACTAATTCGGTGCAGTTCATGATCACTACCGTGTTGCTACTAGTGATGTTGAAGGGAAGATTGTTGTCTAGTTGAATGCCATTGCTTCTGAAATCCGCTGCTACGCAGGAATTGGGGAAGAATCCTGGCGGACGAATATCTAGCCTTTGGCTTGATGGATTTATGGATGTGATCATGTAGGATGATCCATTTAGAGCATCAAACCATAATGTGCCTGCACTGCAACGAACTTTGTAAGATGGATGACCACAATCTCCACTAGAGCTGAGTGGGAATGGCACCGGAAACCGACCGCAATCTGGACAGCGTCGCACAGCTTGAACTTCACAGCTGCTCAACAGCAGTGACAGTAGAATGAAAATGGAAAACATCTTCATCTCCATTAACGGCAACAGAAATGGTCTTGCGCCAAAAAGTTGGCTTGTATAAAGAAACTCAACAAATGTCCTTTCTTTTTCACTTGTTATACAAATCAAATGCCACGTGAATGCTACCTCGTATGCAAAACCCAATTCAATTTCTGCTTTCCAACATCCTGGAAAGTTTGGAAATTCGTGAAATATGGAGTTACATGCTCTTGCAGTACATCCTCGTACCATTTTTTTTCATTTAACAAAACTCAGGTTCTGGTTTCCAAGTACATTTAATTACTCCACTCCCATGGAAGTGCTTAAAATATTCCAAGACCCTTCAGTCATCTCCTTGTTTATCGGTAGAACTGACCACAGTGATGTTTCTTTAGTTGCATCTTTTTCTCGGGAATCTGGTACAGAGGTAGCATTAAAAATGAAAAACAATCCTTTTAACGTTGTACTGAATATTGACTTGGCCTTTTTTAAAGTAGTTCTATACTCTCCGATGTTACAGATTCATAAGTACTTCGTAAGGTGTGCCCAAACATAGATTATGTAACAAGAGTTGGTACTAAAGTCGATCTGAAATCTCAAAACTTTGGCAGGTGAAACTGTACTTGAAGAGTTAATAATAAAGACAGAGAAACTCTTTGAGTGTCTCATAAGCCTTTTCTGATCAACTAAATTGAGCTTGGACTTACGATTATGGTTGAAAGAAACTTATTACCTAA
Organism: Erythroxylum guanchezii; assembly: GCA_025629825.1. NCBI lineage: Eukaryota > Viridiplantae > Streptophyta > Magnoliopsida > Malpighiales > Erythroxylaceae > Erythroxylum > Erythroxylum guanchezii. The sequence goes on along the minus strand of JAOTAX010000170.1, from coordinate 217,799 downwards.
TTGATTAGAAATACAGATCTTCTCATTCGCAATCCTTATAAGTTCTTATATTGTAAACGATCATATAGTAACTTTTAAATTACCTGTTTTAAGTAATTAACATCAAACCTAAAACATAACCAATATGGCTCATAAGATTGAGTTTTGGCCAAAAGAAACATAAACTTTCAGACATTAGAAGTCACTGATTTACACAGATTAAAACCTTATATTCATCGAGCGACACAAAGCACGTGTGAACCCCTTTGGTCTTCAACATGCCAACAACACCAAGCGTGCAGTCCCTTTTGGTTATCCACACGCTTATTACCAGACAAACTGATACAACAACATCGGAGATAATAAGATAAGATTACGAGAATTCACAAATTTTCTAGATACATATCGCATAGCTCCAAGTTCTGAAGCTTTTCTTCAGGTGAGCATTCTACGAGAAGGCAAGCGACAGACGACAGGTGATTGAGAACTCATGTTGGAAGAGGTTGTCGATGTTGGAAAGGCATAGTCTGAACCGAAGAGCCTGATCTCGGAAGCCTGGAAACGACCAGAGTCACCTGGAAGTCGCATGTAGGACGTTGAAGGAGAGTCGACGAGCCAGGAAGACAAGGGGCTTTGGTTGCCGTTTTTGTATTGCATTATGGCTTTGTACACGAATGGAATGAGACCCTCCATTGTTGTAGGTACTGTGAGCTTGGTTTAGAGCAACAAAGAAGATGAGGGCTTTGCAGGGTTGTCGCATAACAAGGAAGGTGTTATTTAAGAGAGGGAGAGATAGGTGCGAGCGACGTGGCGTGATGAATTGGAGTCCAGCTCTTCACGCCAAGCCAAAGCAAATTCTAAGCTATACTCCCTTGTTTTTTGGCTTGATCGAGATTGAAAGGTGTAGTCTTGTGAACAATTTTAATCGTTTGGTTTGGTCCACTCATCCAGTTTTTTTTTTTTTTTAATATATGTTTTAAGATTTTTTAATTTTATTTTTATTATTTAAAAATTTTAATAATTATGATTCTTAAATTTGAATGGAATCAATCAAATATAATTTAAATTAATAATTTATTAATTTAAGTTGAGTTAGTTCATATAAAATAATTTTATATTTGATAAATTATATAAAAAATTATATCTTTTATTCTTTAGTATTTTTATCTTTTAGAAATTAATTTTTAACAATATAGATATTCTTATCAAATTAATACATTTAATATTAAATTCACAAAACTAAAATGATTTTGAATCTTAGTTGATAGAAGGACTACCAACTTAAGTATTTATGAATGTGAACCTAATTTCTTCATTCTTATATGATTATTAAATCGAAGTTATTAAAGATAATTCATTTAGAACAACCTACTAAGCATTTCAGTTACACGTAAGGTTTTAGGAGGTTTAATCTTATCCTTAACTAGTAAACTGACCGTTTTTAAATAACTTATATGAAAAATATGAAAAAAAAATTAAAAAATATAAATATAAATAATCAATAAAAAGAAAGAAATAAATAAAAGTTTTAAATTTAGTTTAAACATAAATTAGTATAGATGCAAATAAGGGAAAAAAGGGTTAAAACTAATGCAAAATAGAATTTGGTGGTAGAGACCAACACGATGTCCCTGAAAAGTATACGAAAGCAACACCTAAACTTGCACAAATCCTGGCCTGTATCTTCACAAAATCTGTCAATTGGATCTTATCTCACTGTATCCATTTTTCTAAATTTAGTTTGGTAGTCTTTTTATTTAGTACTGTGTTGGTTAAGCTAAGTTGAATAGTAATTTTTAATGTCAGTTTGTTTAAATGTGGTTTTAGAGTAAGGTGTAGCAGCCAATTCCAACACACACCCAGACACACTTACTTGTCAAGTTGTTTAGGGGTTGGTTTTCGAGTTTGGTGCATTCGGGATCAAGCGGCGCCACAGGTTTTCTTTCTTTTTCCAGGAATGAAAAGGAAAGGAAAGGTACTTGCTGGCATTGTAAATGATTGATTCAGGTTTCAGGATTTGGGTATCCACAACGTGCTGGAAGCAAATGGCAAGAAACCATCGGGCACTTCAAGTCTGATTCTATTCCGATACAAGAAACGTTCAAATCACAGAGCTGGATCCAGTTAACCATTGTCCGGCAGCAGAACTTTTATTTAAAAATCATGCCTTCTTTTATTAGGTCCTACATGTTTTAACGTTTGACTATATTGCAGACTCTTTGAGAATGATAACATCAATTATTTTTAAAAACAAAACGGAAATTAAACTGGTTAAAAATTTAAGAATTAAAAGATTCAACAATTATTACCCTAATTTTAAATATCTCAAATTTTCTTTGTTCGGTATTTTAAATTATTCAGAATTTAACAATACCTTAATTTATTGGGTAGATCAAACTTGTTGCTTAAAAGTAAGAATAAGAGCAAGTTCTCATCATATACATATAAAGAAACTATGTAGGATACCAAAATCTTTGTTCTAGACCATAAACTCTGGACAGGTTGGATGTTAAGAGTCGCGTTGATTAGGGTTGAAGCAAAATCTGATCCAAGCCGTGAAGCATACAAATCAATCCTACCCTCCTGTCAACGTTTACCAATTTTGTGCCAATCCTTAGAAGATTAAGTAAGTTAAAATCGTGACACCTACTATTCCATTCAGGATAAGACCGACTTCAATGTCTCAAATCGTTGATCAAGTCATTGTTTGCATCATCGGCATCATCAGGCGGTCAGGATTCAACCTTCCTGTCATTTTCTTATTCCATCAATATCCTTTTCTTAATCCATTCAACATTTCTCGCTTCAAAGCAGAGATCATTTTACGGTCTATTGCTTCTCTCCAACCCGAATCTTAAAACAGCCAAGTGGCCCAAGTGGGACGGTAGGTGAAACACAAACAAATGTCGTAAGCTGCTGTCGCAAACACCCTCACTGTCTAAAGTCTCCATGATTTTCCCTGTTGAACATTTTTGGAGCCTCATATTTCAATTTGGGGAACTCAATATTAGCATTAAAAATTCACAAGTGACATGAAAATAAATTATATATAAAAGTTTACAATTTATTGGCTTGCAATTTTGGATTAAAATTTAATAATTTTATACAAATTTTTCTTATAATTTTTTTAAAAATTCTTTACTCGTCATCACACCCAATCTAAAGTCTTGCAATAAAGCGGAATCTGGAGAGGTCTAATAATATGCAATCTTACCCTTACATAATAGAGAGGTTGTTTTAAAATTCTTTACTAATTTCACAAAATCTGATAAATAGAAACTCATAGAATGATTGAAATCTGATAAATTGTTTACTTGAATCTAAATATAATTTCTTGTCAAATTTACTCAAAACTCTTCAATTATTCCTTTTCAAGGGTGACCACAACTGGGAAACTTTGTGTATATTCAATTAGCGAGAGTGACTATACCTCTTAGTTAGTATTATCCATAATGAAGACATCTTTGTCTTGGAGCTTTCGTCAGATCTATTGGTCAAAGCTTTGCAAAATGCTACCCAGCTGGAGCATAAACTAGTTTAGTAAATGAACATCACGATTCACAAGTTTAGTTTAAAGCTTCTGGTGTCATCTTTTAGGGGTATTTTCCTCTTGGTATTGTGCACTAATGGACTAATACACTGTCATAGTAATTAAATAACGAAGAAACGTCCTGGCTCGGGACAGAATGTGAATAGAAGCTTCTTGACGAGATTGAGACATGTTCTTATAGAAATTATTTAAGAGATAAACAATTATAAGATACTAAAATTTTGTCAATCCAACACTCTGATTAACAGGTCAATTCAAACACTTTAATTTTATTAATAATTTATTTATTTATCTAACATAATTATTAATAATTTGTCTAACATAATTTTTGTTATTCATTATATATAAATATTCACTTAGAAAATTTTTCTCTACTCATGAATAATAAAAATTTTCTGAACTAAATAAAAAAAATTAACATTGTGATGTTAAGATTTTAAAAAATTGGTTAATTAAAAAATTTAAAAACTTAAAACACTGAAATAAAAAATTCAAAGAATCAAACACTTTGAAACAGAACAAGAGCATTCGACTTGAACTAAATAATGCAAGACAAGAACCTTATTTTTATTTATAAATTTCAGTGTCGTTTTCTGATATGGACAAGTCCAATTAATCAAACGGTGGAAGAAAGGTCCATGGTACTGCTTGATTAACCCCATTCCAGTCCATCGTTTTGTACCAGTGACCAACAAAGGCCGATCAAGTGACGACGACCGGACCAAGAGAGACACGGCTGATCCCGACCACGGTAATGGAGAGTAAGGAGCAGTCAGATAAACGGTTGCTTCCGTAGGAGATTACCTATTGTTCGTTACCTTAATATTATTAAATGCCTTTTTAGAAACTATGCATATCCACCTATTTACGAAATTTAAATTTCAAATAATATTATTTTAATGAATTATACTAAATCAGTGTCGTTTATAACAAAGAACCCAATCCATTGCCATCTCAATCCCTTATAAGCAGGACCGGCCTAAGGCCCAATCGGCCCAAATAAATTTTTTAAAAATAAAAAATCAAAACAGTATTGTTTTGTTACTTTACCATTACCTGTCGGGACTCAAGTCGAGCCCGGCCGACTATGTTATGAATTTTATAAAATTTATAGTTGACGGTCAAAGCAACCGCGTGCTTTCACATTCCATTTCTCAGATGATAAAAGCAACATAAATGCGCATTTTACCTACCAACATTTCTGGCATGTTTAAAATCGTCGCAGGCCTGCATTAGATTCAATCATCTAATGCTCTAGATAAAACATGCAGAGGACCTAAAACTAGAACTACCTAGAGAATCAAAGGCAAATCATGTCAGAAGCTAACGTGAATAAGCACGTAATTTACAAGGATTGTAAAAGTTTCCATGCATAAATTTGTGGTTAGTCATTAGACCATGTCAGAGGTCTTAAAACACGCATCCACATCAGATCAGACTGCAGAAACGAGTTAACCGTCCTAGCTAATTAAAAGCTGCTGACCTTTGCTTTTCCAGGCCAAGTTAACGTTTAGTTTAGGGTGTTGTTTCACTAAGCAGTAAGGTGTGCCACCACCCGCATGCAACATTTTTTGGTTGACAGCCTTCTAAGAGACCGACTTGAGAAGGCATGTTGCGATCCATTGTATCTCCGAGACCGAGCTGCATTTCAAATACCCATATTATACAACTAAATCTAGTTTTTAAGCTGTAGAACTGGCTAGTTTCTCAGAAAATCATACCTGGCCGTACTTGTTCCATCCCCAGCTGAAAACTTCGCCGTTCTCTGCAGAGGTGATAAGATGATAATGTTACATTCATTAAATCCTCTACTATAGTACCGAGTACACAAACAAAAATGTAGAGAAGAAAGACGTATATTTTGGCAGATTAGCTCTCACCGAGTACAAGGGACTATTCAGAAATTAGCTATCTGTTATACCTGTGAGAATGAAACTATGTCGGGCTCCACATGAAACTGCTTTTACATGCTTACTTTCCAAGCTCGGAGAATCTAGAAGCTTTGGTCGAGTCTGCGTATAAATTAAACAAACGATACGAGTTACTATAACAAATTGAAAGCACAACTCGATCAAGTGAATATGATAACGTAGTTTGGAACAAGCAGCGGAAAGAACTACTTCCTCGTGTATTCAGAAAAGGGTGGATGGGAGAAAATCAGATGTCAAGAACTGCTTAATCCACTTGAAAATGGTCAATTGTTAGATGAAGTAAAATGTCTAGAGGAAATAATCCTCAAACCTCTCAATGTTCAAACACAATGCTACTTAGCCATACCTCAGCCTGATCACTTCCTGTTCCCAACTGCCCGAACTGGTTACCACCAAAGGCATATACACTGCCACTGATGGTGATACACACAGTATGCCACAATCCTGCCGCTATCCCTTCCACTTGGATTCCCGACAAGGAATTTACAGAAGTTGGTCTTAGCTGATCGGTTACACTTCCTTGCCCACATTGACCATAAAGTCCCCACCCAAACGTAAGCAATACTCCTGCGTCTGAATCCAAAAGCAGGAGACCGTTAACAAACGAATTGCTTCACCATGAAGACAGATACGAGATAATAAAAATTGGCAATCAAAGTCTAACCTGTAACTACTGCACTATGTCGCCCGCCGCAGGCAATTTGCTTCACAAAGCTTCCAGGCAGTTTAGAGGCTTGGGAAGACAGGTCCGCACTTCCTTGATTGACTACGGCCGACCTATCTCTTTCAGAAGCAGAAGACTCAATGCAAGGTATAAGATGAGGAGAAGAGACCATTTTTATCCGAGATCCCAAACCCAGCTGCCCTTCGCCTCCATAGCCCCAACCCCACACCTGCCCCACATCTGAAACTTCCGTTAAAAATTATGATTCATCAGGTGTCTTGCTTTACATCTAAATTCTTCCATAGCTTCGAACTTGCTACAACCTACTTCGTACTTCATTTAACCTACAAAACTATTTAGTGTGACCACAAAGAGTAGACTGCACTCTCAATTTGTAATGATGGGATATCGAATTTACCTGATAACGCTAACGTATGACGGCCACCAGCAGCAACAGTGGTAATCCTTACTCCAGGACCCAAAGCTACCATAGAAGGTGTCGGACTGAAAAACTCTTCATTTGATGGCAATGTTTCAAACTCTTCTTTGGGCCCAGCTACTTTTCTTCGCTTCAAAATTTCCTCTCCGGCATTTTTGTTGTCAGAATGTGGAACTTTTCCACCAGTTATGCCTGATCCATGGGACTTCGGGTTCACTGCGTCGCATTAAACCTTCAAAATTAAGCATGAAACATTTCCTGCTCGATGAGATTAGTTCAAGGCCAATTACCTTCTGCATGTGATGCACTTTGTTTTTTAGTATCATCCTTCTGGTAACTTCCTCCAACTGCAGAATCTCGAACGCCTATGCTTTTTGCAGAGGGAACGCACTCTTTCCAACCCCATGTGTATACCTCCCCTGTTTCTGCACATTGGAAGAAGAAGAGAGCTAATTCAGTTATTTAAACTCAAGATTGAAGAGCTCACGTCCACAACAAATATCAAGGTCCCTCCATAGGAATTTTAAGACTAACCCAAAAGATCCATTTAGACGAACGAAGAAGGAAATGAACAAGTGCTACATTGCCTCAAAGCAACTTCTATATGCACATTACCGATTTCTTTTTACAACTTTTCACTGGTAACATTAACTAGACGTTAATGCGTACCTAAAACTGAAACACAATGCGCCCAACCAGCTGAGGCCTTCACTACTGAATCTTCACACGGAAGAGGAAGCGGCTCTGGGATTTCCTTAAACAATGTCGGAGCAAAAGCAAATAAAAAATCAATAAAAATATGACCTTAAGATTGGAAACAACTAGTACTTAGATGCTTTTACTGTCTTTGGAAACAATTAGTAGTTATAAGCTTCTACTATCTTACTCTTACCCCATGCTTCCCACAGGTAGAGTAACTTTGACCTTCATCATCAGTTGAACCCCACGTTATGAGCTTCCCTGACCCTACGTTCATGTTCACAGTTAAACACAGAGATCTATGACTAATCTATCAGCGCTCTCCCTCTCTCTCTCCTTAGCGATCAAATACAAACAACAACAACAAAATCAACCAGTAAAAATCCCGCTGAAACGCGGGATATGACCCACAAATCAAATACAACAAATGTATTAAAAAAAAAAGATAAAATGGATCGAAGACTAGAATATTTGAAATTTTGTGTTCTGAGAATATTAAAAAATGTGGTTCACATGATTCAGAGAAAATATAAATAGCGTTCATTTTCTTATTATTATGTCGTAGAACAAACTACAACAACAAAAAAATGAAAACAAGAATAAGAAGAGATGAACACAAAGAGCATCCGAATATCACAGCTCAAGTGCGAGGAACAATTTTGGACAAAAAGAAAATAAATTAATTGAATATAGCGCAAAGCTCGGAAAATAACCTGAAATGGCCATGGCGAATCCACAGCCTCCCCCACAAACATCATTCCACGATTCGCTGCCGTGAAGCGGAACCAGAACCGGAGAGAGAATCGGCGACTTCTCCTGCGAAACTCCGGGAAGATACCCACACATATACACCGCAGTTTCCTTACATTCCTCCATTTTCACGTAATCGTCAGTTCCACTCTCACTCGTTACAAATCCAACACAGAGAAACTAAACACCAGACCAGCGACTTAAAATTGAAACGAAACAAACAAAAATCGAATCTCTCATGGAGAGAGAAAGTAACCGTCAAAGTTTCACGAGAGACAGTTTTTTGGGCTTGTTAGGGAGAGAAGAAGAGCGTATCATTTACAAGGACGCAGCACGAGACACGTCGGATGCCACGTAATCTAATGCCACGTTGAGCAATCGCGACCGCGTTCTCTAGATCTTTCCGTTTCTCGACACGAGGACCCTAGAAGTTTCTGGAAGTTCAAGGACCTTCCTTTCGTCGCATTTTTGTGCTTGCCACGTGGGATAGCAGTTATTTTTCTTTTATTTTATTGCGATAATAAATTACTTTTGACGTTTGTTCGAGGTGGTGTCAGGAATCTAACCAAATGGCTATGTATTACCCCTTCTACAAATCGACACGTGGAGTATGTGGTCCTTCCGGTTTAATTTGATTCATAGAAATATTAATCCGCTTCTGAGCCAGCCAGGTTGAGTTTAAATATCTGATTATTTAAATATTTTAATTTGAAATTGTACAGTCGATTTTTATTATATATCTTGAAAAATAATTATTTTAAATTTTTTAATTAAAAAATATTTTAAAAATCGAAATTAAACTAGTAAAAATAAAATGTTTAAAGTTCAAAAGTTCTACAGAAATTACATTGTCATAAAATCAACTAAAGATTAAATAAAATTTAAAATTTAAAATATGATTAAAAGATATTGTCTTATTGGTAGAAGAATTTGAAGTTTAATTTAAAAAATATTATTAAAATAAAAATTAATTGATTTATTTTAATTTATAATATCTTATTAATTTAAGAAAATTAATTAATTAATTAATTGATTGATTAATTTTTAACAACAAAAGCTATTAAAATAAATCAAACCAAAAATTTTAAAATTGAACCGAAAATTTAAATGGCTCAAGGTTTTAAGGTTGAACAAGCCAAACCCATTGAATTTTTAATCATTTTAAAAAGAAAAATAACATTAATCTTTAATTTTTATTAACCTTCTTTTTTCTTTATTAGAGCCTTTTAAAAGAAAAACTAGAATAAATTCAGTTGAAACTTGAAAATAAAAAAAATGATTAGTCCTTATGAACTACTTATAATTAAAATTATTTTAATTAATTTATTTGAGGTGAATTAAAACAAAATTTTGGTCTAAAATTTTATTAATTAACTTATCAGCAAATTCAACTTATATCTCCAAATTCAACTTATATCTCTAAAAATGATAATATTGAAAAGGTAATTATCTAATTACCATATATTTATAATTATTTGGGCATTGTTGGACTCAAAATTGGATCCAGATCTTGGAACTCATCTTGACAGCCCAAATGTTTTTACTAAAAGACAAGGCCCAAATAAAGCAAAAATGCTCATACTGACAAAGTAATTTATGATCAACTTGTACATAAAATAAAATTAAGGTGTCGCAAGTATTTGACCATATTTTGAAAATTAGATCAAAATTTAAACCGGTTAGATAAAAGGTTTAAGGTTTAAAAAGTTTGTATTAGACGGTTATAAAATCAGTTAAAAAGTAAATATAATTTTAAAAATAATTAAATAAGGCTATCCTTACCTATTAAAAATTAAAAATTTAATAGAAAAAGAAGATTATTAAATAAAACTTAATCAACTTATTTTGATTTATAAAAACTAATTAGTTTACAAAAATTGATCGATTAATTGATAAACCGATTATTTTTTAATAACAAAGATTTTTAAACTAAATCAAATTGGGAAATTAAAAAATGAAAATCAACCAAAATTTATAAAAATTGACCGATTAATTATGAACCGAAAAGTTAGTCAGATTATGTTTTTACTGTAAAATCAACCAAACCAGTTAAATTTTTAAAACTGGATAGGTCGGCTGTGCTAGGCCCAGGGCCCAAGTCCACGTAATTACGGTTCAAGCACAAGTCCACGCATCCACGACTCTTTTCAAGACGTTAGATTTTCATGCAAACACAAAGACCTACGTAAAAACCTAAACCTAGCGCTTGCCCCATATATAAGGTG
>JAOTAX010000170.1:132824-148810 GCA_025629825.1 Erythroxylum guanchezii | reverse complement strand
GGGGCGCTACAAGTATGGTCGATGAGTTAAACTTCTTTTTGGGTTTGCAAATTAAACAAGTAAAGGATGACAACTTTGTATCTCAAACCTATGAGTGTTTCTACGAAGTTAAGTAAAGATGAGAATGGAAAAAATGTTGATGTCAGACTTTATCGGAGCATTATTGGGAGCCTATTGTATTTAACAAGAAGTAGACCAGACATATGTTATAGCGTTGGAGTATGTGCTCGTTACCAAGCCAATCCAAAAGATAAACACTTGACAGTACTAAAGAGGATCATCAGGTACATAAGCGATACATCTGAATTTGGAATTTGGTATACATATGACTCTATGTCCTATCTAGTTAAGTATAGTGATGCAGATTGGGCTAAAAATCTAGATGATCGAAGAAGCACTTTAAGAGGTTGTTTCTTCCTTGGTAACAATATGATTTCCTGGTATAGTAAAAAGCATAATTCAATTTTACTGTCAACTAGAGAAGCAGAATATATTGTTATAGGAAGTTGTTGTTTGCAACTTCTTTTGGATGAAATAGACGTTAGAAGATTATGGAATTGATCAGGATGTATTGACAATCCTATGTGACAACAAGAGTGCTATAGGTATCTCGAAGAATCTGGTTAAGCATTCGCAGACAAAACACATTGATTTGAAGTATCATTTTGTCTGAGAGCTTGTGGAGAACAAAATAGCCACCCTTTCATATGTGTCTATAGAAAACCAATTGGCAGACATTTTTACGAAACCTCTTAACGTAGTCAAGTTTGAACTTCTTCAAGGGGCTTTAAGACTTTATGTGTTAAATTATTGATGTAAAAAAATTTAAAATAAAAAAGTGTTATTTCAATAGGAATTAAAATCCATATCTTTTTATGGTCTTCTTCTGCTGCCACCACATACGCCCTCCTCTGCTCATCCCATCTGTTGGCATCTAAGCCTCCATTTGGTTAAATTGAAGACTCTTTCACGCGTATTCAACATCCTCGTGAGTTGTTGAGCTCCATCGAAGACTCTCTCGCCCTCATCCATGTGGGCTCTTTCTACCTCTTGGAAATCTCTCTAAGGACAAGTCTCTCTCTACGCTAGCATCAATCCTTGAATTTGTTTGGGTTTCTGCTATGAGTCATCAAAATAGGCAATAACAAAGAGAAATCTTCCTCTTTGGTTGTGGAAAAACCACCTGTGGCACCCATTCGTTGCTCCAATCATTTACTGCTGAACTCGACACCTGGGAGAAAAATATCGAGCTTAGGTCATCCTCAACTGCTCCTGTTGAAATTCCAAACACCACCTCGGTTCGGGATAGACCACTAGAATGTGATGACACCATATGGGTGCTGCTTTCCGTGGTTGAAGACTCTTCATCTGATTCAGATGAAATTCCCACTACAGCTGCTCCATCGACTACTCCTCATAGGTCACTCAGAAATGCACTAAGCAGCGAGCTCGAAAAATAGTTCACCCACCCCGTCGAATTCCTTCTGCTTGTTTGATAGTGGATAATGCAGTATCTGTTGAGATATAGAGCCTGATAAAATATTCTGGACTTTACACCAGGCCCACGATATATCTTTAGTACTCTCCTGGGTGTATAAATACGTTGTATTTCCCTACTGTATATGTTGTTGAAAACATTCACAGTGAAATAAAACCCTAGCCATCGTGGACGTAACCAAACATTAGTGAACCACGTAAATCTATGTGTTTGTTTATTTTTCGCACTTGTTCTTTGATTGATGTGGTTGATCGTCCTTAACAACTAGTATCAGAGCTTGGTTTATATCACAACAATCTGAAAATATGGAAAGTGCGAAGATTCAAGTTAAGAAATTCGATGGAAATGATTTTGGTTTCTGGAAGATGCAGATGGAAGATTATCTGTATCAGAGAAACCTTCACGAACCTTTGTTAGGGGTGAAACCAGAAACCATGAGATAGGAGGTTTGGGATCTAAAAGATCGGCAGGCATTAGGGTTGATTCGTTTGTCATTAACGAGGAACGTTACCTTCAACATCGTTAAAGGGACAACGATTGCAAGAGTACTAAAGGCTTTGGCAAACATATACGAAAAACCGTCGGCTATTAATAAGGTATATCTGATGCGTCATTTGTTCAATCTGGAGATGTCTGAAAGTGGATCTGTCGCAGATCATATTAACGAATTTAATATGATTATCAGTCAATTAAGCTCTATTGATATTAATTTTGATGATGAGATTAGAGCTTTAATTTTGATGTCGTCTCTACCCGAGTCTTGGGATACTGTTGTTTCCGCAATTAGCAGTTCGCATGGGTCTGAGAAGGTACAATTTGATGAAGTCCAAGATGTTGTCTTGAGCGAGAGCATTTGCAAAAGGAAAATAGGGGATTCATCTGGTAACGCACTCAGTATCGAGGGAAGGGGCAAGAGAAAGTCGAAGGGAGGCCATAGTAAACATGGTCGATCGAAATCAAAAGAGCGGGGAAAATGTAAAGGAAAAAACGAGGTCTCTTCTTGGGACTGTGGTGAAAAAGGGCACTTCAAGAAGGACTACCCTAAACCTGAGAAGAAGAAAGGCTAGAAAAATAATAAGCCCTATGAAGATGATGATTCTGTATGTTCTACGAAAGACATTAATGACGGCTTAATTCTTAGTGTGGACAGTCCGGTTGACTCCTGGATACTTGATTCTGGTGCATCATTCCATTCTTCTCCAAGTAGAGAGTTATTCCACAATTTCAAGTCCGAAAATTTTGGGAAGGTGTAGCTTGCTGATAATAAAGCCTTGAAGTTTGCAGGAAAGGGGGATGTGTGTATCTAGACCTCAGGAGGAGGTAAATGGAAGCTGCAGGATGCTAGATATATTCCTGACCTAAAGAAGAATTTGATTTCTATTGGTCAGTTGGACTGTACGGGTTACAGGGTAGTGTTCGGAGAGAGTTCCTAGAAAATTGTGAAGGGAGCTATAGTGATAGCATAGGGCACAAAGTCTGGAACTTTATACAATACTGCAGGGTGTTCGAATATGGTTGCTGTAGTCGATAGTACTTCGAGCTCGAGTCTGTGGCACAACAGACTAGGACACATGAGTCAGAAGGGGATGAAGATGCTAGCTTCAAAGGGGTATCTGCAAGGTTTAAAATTTGTTGATATGAGTTTTTGTGAGACTTGTGTTTTAGGAAAGCAGAAACGGGTCAATTTTACAAAAGCTAGCAGAGAACCAAAGGCAGAACAGTTAAAACTAGTACACACAGACGTGTGGGGGCCATCTCCAGTCTCCTCTCTTAGTGATTCGAGATACTATGTCACCTTCATTGATGACTTTAGCAGGAAGGTATGGTTTACTTTCTAAAACATAAATCTGATGTGTTTTTTACCTTTAAGAGGTGAAAGGCTGAAGTTGAAAATTAGACTGGGTTGAAGATCAAATGTCTAAGGTCTGATAATGGTGGAGAGTATGATTTTACATAATTCAAGAAGCTCTGTAGTGATGAGGGAATCAGGTGCACCAGAACAGTTCCTGGCAAGGCAAGATAGAATGGGATTGCTAAAAGGATGAACAGAACGTTGAATGAGAGAGCAAGAATCATGGGACTACATACTAGGCTGCCAAAAACGTTTTGGGCAGATGTAGTGAGCACGACAGCATACTTGATAAATAGAGGACCTTCAGTTCCTTTAGGTTTCAAGATGCCAGAAGAGGTTTGGTTGGGTAAGGAGGCCAAGTTTACTCACCTGTAAACTTTTGGGTATGCTGCCTATGTTCATGCTGATCCAGAGAAGAGAGATAAGCTTGATGCAAAGGTTTTGAAGTGCTATTTCATTGGGTATGGTTCGGATCAGTTTGGATACAGATTTTAGGATGACAAGAATAGAAAGATCTTGAAATACTGTGATGTGACATTTGATGAGAATGTCCCATATAAGGACAAGTTTAAGGTGCTATCTAAAGATGCAGAAGAAGCGGGAGCTGAGGTTGAGTTGCAAGAAAATTCAAAAAATACTGCTGTAGAACCAGAACAGTAACCAGTCACACCTGAGCCAGTATTGAGGAGATCTACCAGAGTTATCAAGTCACTAGAATGGTATTCACCATCCTTGTATTATTTGTTGTTGACTGATGGAGGGGAACCAGAATCCTTTGATGAGGCTTTGCAGGTGAAGGATTCAATCAAGTGGGAGCAAGCCATGGATGATGAGATATGGTCACTTGAGAAGAATGATACTTGGGAGTTAACTGAGTTGCCGGTAGGGAAGAAAGCTCTGTTGAGCAAGTGGGTCTATAGGATCAAGAATGAAACTGATGGTACAGTTAGGTTCAAGACTCGATTGGTGTTTAAGGGATATTCATAAAGGAAAGGTATTGACTACACTGAAATATTCTCTCCTACTGTTAAGCAAACTACAATCAAAATTTTTCTGAGTATTGTTGCAATAGAGGACTTGCATCTTGAGCAGATGGATGTAAAAACATCATTTTTACATGGAGATCTAGAGGAAGAAAACTACATGCAGCAACCTGAGGGATATGAGGTTCCTGGTAAGGAACACATGCTGTGTAAGCTCAAGAGGAGTTTGTATGGATTGAAGCAGGCTCTAAGACAGTGGTACAAGAAGTTTGATTCCTTCATGTTCAGAAGCAGTTTTCACAGGAGTGAAAAGGATTAGTATTGTTACATTAAGAAGTTTACTGACTCCTTTGTTATTTTACTCTTGTATATGGATGATATGTTGATTGTAGGTTCAAGTATGGAGGAGATAAATAATCTTAAAGGAAGACTATCATCAGAGTTTGAGATGAAAGATTTGGGTGCAGCGAAGCAAATTCTAGGGATGAGGATTTCTCGAGACCGGTCTGCTGGAATTCTAAATCTGTCCAAGGAGCAATACATTGAGAAGGTATTGTCCAGGTTCAAAGTTGATGATGATAAGCCCAGGAGCATGCCTTTGGCTAACCATCTCAAATTATTGAAGGAGCAATCACCCAAGACAGCTGAGGAACGTGAGCACATGGCAAAAGTGCCTTATGCTTCTGTAGTTGGGAGTTTGATATATGCTATAGTCTGCACTAGGCATGATATAGCATATGCAGTGGCAGTTGTGAGCAGATATATGTCAGATCTAGGGAAAAAGCATTGGGAAGCTGTGAAATGGCTTATAAGATACTTGAAAGGAACAGTTAGCACTTCACTTTGTTGTGGGAATGGCAAGGTAGCGCTAAAGGGTTTTGTTGATGCTGATCTTAGTGGAGATGTGGATTCAAGCAAGAGTACATCTGGGTATGTCTACACTATAGATGGGACAATAGTGAGCTGGATGTTTAAACTTTAGAAGTGTGTCTCTATGTCATTTATAGAGGTTGAATATATTGCAATAGCTGAAACTGGTAAGGAGATGATATGGTTGACTGATTACTTGGAAGAGTTGGGTAAGAAGCAGTATGACAAGGTTCTCTTCACTGATAGTCAGAGTGCCATACAGTTGGTGAAGAACCCAGTGTATCATTTTAGAACTAAACACATCCGGGGCAGGTACCATTTCACTCGCAGTCTAATGGAAAAAGGTGAGATGTGTTTGAAGAAGATTAAGGGTGCTAAGAATCCAGCAAACATGTTGACTAAAGGTATTGATATTGGGAAACTGGGGCTGTGCAAGGTCTCAGTTGGTCTTCTACCATAGCATGGGAGATGTTGAGGCTAGGTGAGTTTGTTGGGTACATTAGCATGGAGAATGAAGATTGTTGGGTTGACTGGATCAGTCTCCAAGTGGGAGAATTGTTGAGATATGGAGCCTGATAAAATATTCTGGACTTTACACCAGGCCCACGATATGTCTTTTGTATTCTCCTAGGCGTATAAATACGTTGTATTCCCCTAGTATGTCTATTATTGAAAACATTCACAGTGAAATAAAACCCTAGCCGCCATGGACGTAGTTAAACATTGGTGAACCACGTAAATCTATGTGTTTGTTTATTTTCCGCAATTACTCTTTGATTATTGTGATTGATCGTTCTTAACAGTATCAATAAAATTTTATTCTTCTGGGAACGTAAATGGGAGACTCTCACTGATATCGAATTAGTTCTTGAACACCAAATTAATTTAGATGAATTTCAACAGTATCGAGTAGATGTTTTATTATCTGAGAGGATGTTACTGCAAGCTATGTTGCTACTAGAACATTATGCTGAATTGGTAAAAGAATTTTACTGCAATTTAACTAGTGACTAATTGACTGATACAACTTTGAGTTATAAACTGGTGTACATGCGGGGTAGTCTGATATAATTTGATACTGATAGATTGAATATTTTATGAGGTTTGATGATCTAATTGGAGATTAAATTTATGATGATAATTGGACTGCTTCAAATGATCTGATAGCTACTATGTTAATCGGAAGAAAGTTAACTAATTGGTCACTAGTTCGGTGCTACATCCTTTATGCTGACATAAAAGTATTTTACGATTTATAAGTTTGTTTTAGCTAAGTGGATGCCCAGTACGTAAGTTGTTTCAGTTTTTCTAACGTAGGTTAAATTGGTCTATGCCATTGGTACCAAGGTGAATTTCAATCTGGGGCGACTTATAATTGAGGCTATGTTGGCTATTAGAGGCAAGAGGCAAGTCGCATTCACTATTTTACTTTCCTTGTTTGATTTCTCAATTTTTATATGCAAATGGTGTCCCTCGGTTGGAGACAAGTATACTTGAACCAGTCACCTTGATGAACATCTCACCTAGAATTTTCAAGCAACCATGGGCTGTGGATTTGCCCTACACTTCACTTGGTCCTTCAGATGCTTCAGGAACCTCCTCTGATAATCCTTATACAGCTTTGTTTACTAAAATTGAACAAATTGAAGGCATTTTTCAAGTTGGTCTTGATGCTCTTTGTTAACTAAAGTAATGGGTTCTTCGATTCTTTGATGCTTCTTAACTTTTCTTTTTGGCATCCTTTTTCCCAAAGGGGGAGATGACTTGCATTTGTATGGGTTTGTACTTTGTTATTTTGAGCTGTTTGTGAACGCATTGGTTGCTTGTGAATGATGGATATTTTTGTCCATGCTTGGATCTTGGATTGAGGGGGAGTTTTGTGACTTCAATACTTGTATATTCGATTATGTTATTCAGGGGAGTTTCCTATTTGTGACAAAAATGCCAAAAAGGGAGAGATTGTTAAGATATTTTTTTTTATATTTCTCAATTTTTTTTATATTTCTCATTATTTAATTTTGGCAATTTTGATCATTCGATCTTTAAGATAATGATTAAAATCCAAATTAAGATGAGTTGTAAATAAGTAATACTTCTTATTTGATTTGGATTATTATATAAGACTTGAAGTAAAATAGAAGTCTATCATTATTGGGAGTGTATAGAGATCACGTTGGTTTATTGAAGAATATTGTAAGATTGCTTTAGATGCCCTTATGTACGTAACCTGTCTTCTGGACTCCTTACGTGAGCGACTTTGTGATTACTGAAGTTAGTGTGGCGTGTGTGCATGACCCCTCATATGGAATAGGAGTCCGTTTGTACCATGTTACCATGGGTTGAAGGACAGTGTTAATGAGATGCACATTTGGTGTGGTGCATACATGACTTCTTGTGTGCGTGACTCCTTCTTTGCCTCGTTGTAGGTTATTCCTTGTCTAGTTCTGGGTTAGTTGTAGGAGAATGAGCAGATCATATTGTAGTGGAGTGCAGAATATTGCAAGGTAGCGACAGATTGGGTAAGTGCGACTCAATGGGTGCGTGACTTCTTGGCTGCATTGTTTTTGGTTAGCTGCATGTGGTGTATGTGTACAATTCCATCTTGGGCAGCAACGATTGTCAATGATTTTCCTGTGGGCTGCGTATACTTTGGTTGATGAATGTGTTAACGATGCAGTTGTGGCTTTGTGTTGATGTTTATGTGAATCAGTTAGTGTCATTGGTGAACAACTGTCAGATTAATCTTTGGAAGAGCTGAAAACATTGGGAAGTTGTTCTTTGTTTCTTTCTCAAGTGTTCTCATTCAAGTTGAATTGTGTTTAATCACTTGAGTTATTTATTTATTGTTCCTTAGTTAAAAGATTGTTAAGAAAAATCCTCTATTGAGATTAATATGAGTCATTCATGTTATTGGGTGTGAATCACTTTCACGGGTAGTAAGGACGAGGGATAGTGTCAAGAGTTGAGTGATGTTGGCTTATTAAAGCCTTGTGTAAAACTATCGTTATCTTTTGGTGAAAGTATTAAGCTGGTTGAGGGCCTGCAGACGTAGGCAAAGTGTGTTGAACTGTGTTAACAAATATTAATGTCGATTTATTTTGATGTGTTTAATTTTTCTGCTTTTTGATAACGACTGTGGTAAATCTAAGATTTTGTGAAACTAATACACCACTACAGTTTTTCAAATCTTTAATGGTAACGACATTTAACGCTCGATAATCCATGCAGAAGCCCCATCCTTCTTGACCAATACCACAGGTGCTGAAAAGGGATTGGTACTGGGTTGAATGGGTATCTATAAGGGCTCACCGTAACTGTTGTAACCCCGTCCTAAAGAGGAATGGCATGGTCGTGTGTTCTGGTAGGGGTAACCCCTAAGGTGCTTTAAACACAGAAATATGTTTCTGTAACAACTGCTTCATATCCTCGGATATATCATCCGGTACTTGAATGAGCGGATTAGCTTCTGTAGCTGGAGAGGTGGATGTTAGAACATATAACTCAACAATAGCGTTGGTGGATATGGTGGTATGTAGCAGGAGTAGGAAGAGCATATTTTATGCCTTGCAATGTAAGCAAACGCGCACCATCGTGAAACTGAATGTATGCTTCCTTATAATTAGCAATGTGAGCACCAAATGTAGCCAGCCACGAAGCTCCTATTACCACATCAATTCCCGATACAGCAAGGACATAAGCAGTGAAGGAGACTACATACCCATTAATTTGAACCGGTAACACTCAATATTACCCTCAGCTACTAAGAACTGGCTGTTTCCAACCATCACCTTGACCCCACGAGCTGGTTCAATGGGAAGTCATAGATGTCGAGCCACTCTAGGTTGTATAAAACTGTCCGAGCTTCCCCCACCCAATAACACCCATACCTGGGTACTGTTAATAGCCTAAAATCGAATAGTGGTTCCTCCTGATGTACTATTCATCACGAGAAGGGATAAGTGATGATGAGTTAACTCACCTTCATTTTGATTTGCTTCTTCCGATAAAGTGTTCACCTTTTGTTCATCTGGAGGTTCGTTTACATTGGTCAGAAATAACATTAATTGCTTATTCGAGCACCTGTGATCCCTATGGTACTTCTCTTCACATGTAAAGCATAGACCCTTATGTCTTCTTAGCTACATCTCGATTGGAGTACTACGGAAGATGGGAGTGGGATTACGGGTGATGAAGTGAGACTGCCTTGTGGGTGTCGGTAACAGAGGAGGGAGATTTGCAAACGCAGTTGGTGGAGGCAGGCGCATTGGGAAAGCGGAATTGGTCACACAAGGACCAGTCTTGGCAATTGGAGTAAGATTTTTGGGTCTAGCTGAGTAATTTCCAAAGCTTCTTCTTTCATTATAGAGTTTAGCAAGCCCAACAGCTCAAATCAAACTTGAAGGCTCCTGCGCAATGACATCACTTTTAATGGGATCCTTCAACCCACTTATAAAGCAGTCCAATAACACATTCTCAATAAGATCTATAGATCAGTTAGCCAAGATCATGAATTGATTATAGTATTCATTAACTGACCAATTTTGCATCAGTTTAAAAAGTTGGGCTCGAGGTGAATCAAAATGTGATGGGCCAAAATGCTCCTTTACGGCCTACATTAGTGAAGCCTAAGTGGGGATTAGGCTGGCCTTCTGCAACATCTAGTCCTAAGGAACCACCATCCCCTCAAAGTGCACAGCGGCTATTGTGAACCTCTGGACGTCGGAAGTATCATAAAAAGTAATAAATTGTTCAACTTTAAAGATCCATATGAAAGGATCCGTCCCATCAAACTTTGGAAAATCAATCTTGACCTATCGAACTTGCAATGTATTTAGGGATCCAGTAGTTTGCAACAAGCCTGCCTTTGTCGATGACCCTTTAACCACAATATTCTATTCTTGGCTATCAATAGATTTGCTAAGTCTCTCCATATGTCTATTCATGGATTCCAAATTCGTCTCAATACATCCTGAATGAATTTGAGTAGATGCATCTCATTTATGCAAGTTTGCAATATCGTCTAACACTCGTTTAATCTCAGCAGCCATTTCTTTCCTCTTTGTGTTTTCGGCCATCATAGATTTCCACCACACACTCTCTCAATGAAAGCACTGGTGGAATATTCCTGCAGAATATTTAAGAACACACACACATAATATTTCTGGAAAAAAAATATTGCTATATATATATATATATTCAACATTATGAATGTCACCAAATTTACAGAGCTAATGGATAACTATTTCTAGGTTCCAATATAGAAAATATGTAAGAAATGAGAAAGATAACAAGGCAGCAAAACACATCAATGAGAGGGAGAAGGGATTAGAATCAAGAGAGAAAAGGACACATCAAATTATCCACACCTCTTGGTTCTATTGGCCGTATATATATTTTGCTTGTGAATTATGTGCCAACTGTCCCACGTCCTTCTTGTCAGGATTCAAGCCGTTTGTGAAATTCTAACAACACCAGCCTCCTTTGACATAACACAAGGCTCGTCTTCTTTTCTCCACGTAGTCAATGTTTTGAAATTCGGACCGGACATCGAATCTGAAGTTTTATTGGTCACCGATTTGACCGGTTCGACCGGTAATCGGTTCAACTACCGGTCTAACCGGTGTGACGTCATAATTATGCAATAATTATATTTAATTATATACTTCCTCCGATTCATAATAAATGTCGTTTTAGATACATTTTAATTATTCAAAATAAGTGTCATTCTTGACTTTGTATGCATATATTTATAATTTTACTTCCAAAATTAACCTTTAATTTCTCTCTCATCTTAATTACACAGATCACAATTTCAAAGCAATTTGTATGTAATTTCTCTCACATGCTAATTATTGCAAATTACCTTTTCAATGCACTTCATGGGAGTATTAATAAGGGTATATGTATAATTTCATTAGCTTTCTTAATAAGCGTACGTTTTTCTAAAACGACACTTATTATGAATCAGAGGGAGTATAATATTAAAAATATTAAAAAATACAAATATATACCATAAAATAAAAATAAAATAAAATAAACAAATAAAAAATTTATTGAATCAGTGGTTGGACCAGTCGAACCAGACCGATTCGACCGGTCAATTGACCGGTTTTGACCGATTCCCACTTGTTCAATTGAGAATCAATTTTTAAGAGTAAATCGGACTGAATAGCCGACCGATTACTGATCAAACTGATCAAACCGACTGATCTAGTCCGATTTTCAAAACATAGCACGTAGTGCTTCTTCTATATGTTTTGGTTAGCCCAACCTTTTCCATATCAATACATCCCACGGGATTTGTATTATCCTGTCCAAATGTCCATGTGTAAGGATAAAAAGTTAAGCCCAAACTGATCCTCAAGGCATCATGCGAACTCCTCACAAACTTGACAACAAGCCTAATATCTCGATCCAACTTGATGAGAACAGGAACTCCATCAAATCTCACAATGTCTCTATGTGTATAATTTCACTATCCTATCTAGCAAATAACTCATCGTTACCAGGTAAGATGAGTTAATTTGTTATAATCATCAATACTAACTTATCACCTTGTCCTTAGAAATTCTTAAACAAAATTAGAGGTAATATGCTCCTACAATTATTTCAAAGTAAGTAATGGTTATAACACGTATCCATTTTTGATGCTTTATCTTGACTTATTGACTTAATACGCATAATAGTTCCACCTTTATCTATAAAAAAAATGTACATTTGATATTCTCAAATCATTATAATCACAGTATCTGCAGATTAACAAATTGTAGCAGTACTTCATTATTCTAAAGAGACAAAATATTAAAACATAAATATATGCAATGATTCAAAATAAGTGGGTATTATAATATCTGGTCACTCACTGTCAAGTCACGACCAGTATCCATGGTGGCCACAATTAATTAATTTCTTAAACTTCGTTATCTCTCCTCAATTATATGTTTCTGTTGTATCTTGCTCTGTGACCACTGGCTTAACTTGTTCTGTAATAATCAAGTAACCAAGCAATTAGCTTTCATTCTCAGCCATATTTATTAGTTTATTAGTGCCCAGAAAGGTGTTAGGAAGGAAGACAAATCGTAGTGGAATCATTAAGGATATGACAATCTTGTTACAGAAGTCGCAATTCTAACTAAAAAAATTAACTATTTGATGCAAGAAGAGAGCTATGTTTTGTCTTATCTTTTGGAAGTGATAGACTCTAGCTACACGAACAAGATTCACTTGAAACAACGTAATTACTTTCTTCATGTCTATAAGAGATTTCTTTGTACATAATGAGGCCGAAAGCTTGGCCAAAACTACAACTATCATTACTTATTCCTAATACATTTAAATTAAAACCTTACTTTTGAAGTATTTCGAGAAATAATGGTCACGAATCTGGTTTAGTAACTACAAAAGGTTCTGACCGGCAATTCTGCCTTCACGTGCTACTTATAAACAAGTATAACAGAGAAAAAAGAAGAAGAAGAAGACTTATATGTGACTGCAATTTTCATATATTTGGTAGAGAATCCTCCAATTTTTAATTGTAAAGATTTACGTACGTAATGATTCAGAATATTATCTTGTTACGGTAGTGACATGGTTTCTTTTTCTTATCTGATATCTACTGTAATATATATATATATATATACACACACACAAAAGCAACGAAGTTTACTATCAGGAGCAAGTACGGGAGAATTTTGAACGGTAGAGGATGAACTGACCAAGTCTTTAGTTTATAACTTAATTTTTATCTATTGCAATTTTATCCGTACATTATTGAACAGACTAATCTTATTTTAAAACTTCTTTAGTTTTTAATCATTAAATGTAAGACAAGTTAATCAAGCCAAAAGATTAGGGCTAGTTCAAAAGTCTGGCATGTTGTTTTTCCTTTTTCCTGCTTGAGATGTCCACTATAGGCTACAAATTGGACAGGGACTTGCGAAGGAAATTCATAGCGCATCTCATGAAACATGTACCAAAACGACAATAAGACACGTTCTGATTAATATGAAAAATTAATGGTACGGTTTTAGAAATATATTATTGATGAAGATTTGGCTATCAAATTGAGGATTGCTTTTGAGACTAACTAAGATCCGTCTATTTTCTGAAGTCACATTACCTTGTCTTCTATGCTTTGATGGAATAACATATTTGCTTTCAACTAACTTTTGCTGTGCAAACTGCACAATTTGTCTTTCAAGTCCAATCGCTACATTTTTTAAATATTTGGTCTGATAACTTCTATTATGTGTTAGACATTTTTGACGACGGTGTCCAATCTAAGCTTTCATAAGAGAAAAGTTGTTAGGCAAAAAAATGTCGAGTGTCTAACTCTATTTTGAGACTTTTAGTGATTGTTGACACTTTTATAATTTGTAGAAATGACAAAAAAGTGAAGATTAGATGAATGACGGTTGGACAAAGCCCTTTTAGGGCAGATACGGTCGTGTATGATGCTACACGCCAGTGTCCTCAACTTACACGACTGTATGGATTAACTGTGTAAGTCTCTGGAACAGTGTGAAGGGAGCATGAAGAGCAAAGACATACATGATTGTATACACGCCTGTGTCCATTAAATACACAATCATGTATTTGACCATGTGTAATACAGAAAACCTATTTCGGGGATATAAAAGAGGAAAAAACATAGCTTGGAGTATAGAAAGGCCACCAGAAGCACCAAAAAGGGAAGAAAATTGAGAGAGAAATAGTAGTATAAGATTCTCATCTTTTTTATTATTTTTGGGATTTGTTAGAGAGTTTGTTGATTGACATATTAACTTTGGGTTTCATTCATGAAACTTTGAAATTAAACTTTGTAAATCCTTATGTAAGCTTAATAAATTTGCTTGTCAGTTTGGCCTATAGTTTTTCCCTCTATATTTGATTTCCACATCAAATCTCAATGTTTACTTCTTTATTAAGTTTTCATTCTCGTACTAATTTTTGTTTATTAAACTTGAAGAGTGAATTGTTGTTGCTCTTTGGTTGATCTTTTATAGAGTTGTGCCTTTATCTCCCAACAAATGGTATTAGAGTTATCGCGATGGAAGATGGAAATAACTCTATAGTTAAGTTGACGTCAACAAACTACTTTATTTGGACGCCCATAATGGAGG
Source organism: Erythroxylum guanchezii (assembly GCA_025629825.1). Taxonomy (NCBI): domain Eukaryota; kingdom Viridiplantae; phylum Streptophyta; class Magnoliopsida; order Malpighiales; family Erythroxylaceae; genus Erythroxylum; species Erythroxylum guanchezii. The sequence continues at coordinate 134,485 of JAOTAX010000170.1, read as the reverse complement.
GCATTCTATATTGCAAGGATCTTTTTGATCCTATTTGACATTTTCCAGGTTTTTAAGGAACAAAAATACTTTATAATTAAGTTGACGTCAACAAATTACTCTATTTGGAGGCCTATGACGGACGATCTTCTATGTTGCAAGGATCTTTTTGATCCTATTGATGAGGACAAAGGTGTTAAGGATAAAGTTCCTTTAAAACCTGAAAAACATCAAATATAGAATAAGAGAAGAAGCAGAAGACTCTGGGCACTATTTGACAATAGACTGATATCAGTATATTCAACTATGGTTCTCAAGAAACGGATCCTTTTGAACTGTGAAAAAAAAATCTAAAAGGACTCTATGAAAGAAAGACTGCCCACAATAAGGTCTCTCTAATTAAAAGGCTTGTTAACTTGAAGTTGAAAGCTAAAAAATTTATGTCGAATCATTGAAGTGATTTCTAAGATATATCCAACAAGCTTACAACAACAAAGATCATTTTTGATGACAAGCCTTAAGCCTTGTTCCTGTTGAGTTCGCTATCGGATAGTTGGGAGACACTGGTGGTGACGAATATCAATTTAGTTCTTGAAGGTGTGCTCTCTTTGGATGTAATCAACAAGAGTATATTTAATGAAGAAATCATAAGAAAAGAGTTGGGAGTTGACAACATGCAAGCTTTCATGGTAGAAAGAAGAGGAAGGAGTAAGAGCAGGGTCCTAAATGGCGTAGCAAGTCTAAAAACTAACCAAAGTATAGAGGTGACAAAGAGGTGAAGACTTGCCACTATTACAACAAGCCATGATATATTAAAAGGTTCTATTATAAGTGGAAGAGGGATCAAGAAAGGTAAGATCATCAGAATGATGGACATAAAAAGAGTAAAATCGCAATTGGTTCAAGCACAAATGATGAGGTGTCCCTTGTTTGTGCGACAAGTGAATGCTTCCATATTAGTTATTAGAGTTTTGAGTAGTTGATTGACATAGGAGCTTCATATCATTGTATTCGAAAAGTGAACTACTTCTCAAACTACAAGAGCTGAGACTTTGGGAGCATAAAGATGGATAATCAAAGTTTCACTAAGATTGTAGATATGGGTGGTATTTGAGTTCAAACAAATATTAAATGCTTGATGATCTTGAGAGATGTATGACACATCTCTAATTTAACACTAAATATGTTCTCAATAAACTTGTTAAATAGAGAAGGATTCAAGCATACTTTCAGGGATAAGAAGTGGAAACTGTCTAATGGAGAAATAATTGTTGCTCGAGGAGAGCTATGTTGCACATTGTACAAGATATACTTAAAAGTGTGTGGTGGTGAATGGTATTGTTGTCACCTACAACCAAATTCAAAAGAAATCACTTTCGATAATACAATTTAATGTAGTAGTGGTAAGTGGATACCGTTCCCACGAGAAATTTTTAACGGTAGAGGTTGGCGAGTTTAAAACTTAAACAAAGTAACGAAATGGGGGGTGGTTTTGATTCACAAAAATATAAGAAAAAGTATAAGAAAAATCGTAAATAAAAAGAAATAATTTAATCTGAAAAATTAAGAGAAAAACCTTAGTTTCGGGTCACCGATGTTATCGCACTAAAATAGATCCTCGATATAAAATTTCAATCATTAACAAACATACATTGGCGATATTTTCTCTTAAGTGTAATGAC
>JAOTAX010000170.1:112290-122849 GCA_025629825.1 Erythroxylum guanchezii | reverse complement strand
TTTTTTTACACTTATGTTGTGGGTGGCTCTTATATTAATTAAACTCGAAATCTTACATAAGATGAAGCATATATAATATTCCCATTCAAGAACATTTCAAATGAAATTTACCTTAGATTATAATAATAGCTTTTATTAAAGGAGGGGAGGATATCCGTATTTTTAATTTTAAAATTTTGTATCAAAATCTTTGACTGCGTTAAAAAAATATAAAACATGTGAAATGAAGATACCTAAATTCAAACAAAATCTTTTAGTTAAATAAAACATAAGATCAATTGTTGTAATAAAATAAAGGAGACGAATACATGGCATATAATTTATGGTCACTTATAGTTATTAAGTAGTTCTAGTAAGATATTAACAATTAGCTGAAATTTCTCTAAGGTGTAAAATTTGAAGAGATTCCATATTTATAATTAGTAAGTTATTAAATAATAATAATATAATGTATTTTATTTTTTTATTAATAAATATTATATTGTGATTTAATGACTTGCATGCTCGATTTGAACCGTCAAATACAAAGCAATTTTTAAAATAAATAAAATAAAAATGTGAAGAAGTCCTTTTAATAATAATATTTTATAAAAATAAAAAATGTGAAGAATTCCTTCTAATTACTAATTTGCGCAGACGTCGGGCCTATGAAAGCTTAATCTTCTTGTTAAATTTTCAAAACCCTTTGGTAAGTCGCAAGAAGGTTATCTGCCTACCAAAATCGAAGGTGTTTCAAGCACTAAAAGCCTTGGACTATGCTCTGCTTTCTCCGCCATTAACTCGCGAACCTGTGTCTATCTCTGAAAATCAGGGACGAAGGTTAAAATCTTTCTCTTGAAGGTATATGGCTTCCCCGAGAGAGAGAATTCAGGACCCTTTCAAAGCTTGGAATATCTTCGTTTTGTCAGCAGTCAAAGCAAGTGATGTCTTTTCTCTATTCATTAAAGCAGCTTTAGCTATCTGTACCGTCGTCTCAATTTCTCTCGTCTTCTACTCTGCTTTATCCACTCAACCTCAGTTGACAGGCTGCCCGGAATGCGATCAAGCTTCCATCTCAGACCAGAGAAAATTGACAAGCGACGGTGTTCCCCCAGAAATATTCCAGGGAAAAACTAACATATCCCATATTTTGTTTGGCATCGGCGGTTCAGCTAAAACATGGAACAAACGCCGGCACTACAGCGACTTGTGGTGGAGGCCAAACGTGACTCGTGGTTACGTCTGGCTGGACGAGAAGCCATCGGAGAAAGATACGTGGCCTGAGAAATCGCCCCCGTATGCAGTCTCCGGTGACACGTCGAGGTTTAGGTACACTTGCTGGTACGGGCATCGCTCTGCGGTGAGACTTGCCCGTATTGTTAAGGAGAGCTTCGAGTTGGGGTTAGAGAGCGTGAGGTGGTTCGTTATGGGTGATGATGATACGGTGTTTTTCGTCGAGAACTTAGTTACGGTCCTAGGAAAGTACGATCATAACGAAATGTATTACATCGGTGGGAATTCGGAGAGTGTCGAACAGGATGTGGTACATTCCTACACAATGGCTTATGGTGGCGGTGGTTTTGCAATTAGTTATCCCCTAGCGAAAGAGCTTGTCAGGATTTTAGATGGCTGCATTGATCGATATGCATCGTTTTACGGGTCTGATCAGAAGGTTCAGGGTTGTCTAAGTGAGATTGGTGTTCCTATCACCAGAGAACTTGGTTTCCATCAGGTTTCAACCGTTAATTACTTTTCTATTTCAGGAATTCTACAGCTTGTTCTTAGCTTCCATTGTTAATGTATATGAAAATTGTTTAAATTTCAGCTTGACATAAGAGGAGATCCGTATGGTTTACTAGCTGCTCACCCACTAGCCCCTTTGGTCTCACTCCACCATCTAGACTACGTGAAGCCAATATTTCCAGAACTGAACCCGATTTTCTCACTTAAGAAGCTAAACAAACCTTATAAAATGGATCCTGGTCGGACCCTACAACACAGTTTCTGCTACGATTTGACCCGTAATTGGTCGGTTTCGGTTTCTTGGGGTTATACTGTTCAGTTGTACCCATCTCTGAAGACGGCAAAGCAGCTGGAGACAGCGTTTCAGACATTCCAAACATGGAAGACTCGGAGAAGTGGTCCATTTACGTTCAATACCCAGATGGTAAGCTCTGACCCGTGTGAGAAACCGGTTGTGTATTTCTTGGACGGTGTCGAGAGTTCGGGTCAGGAAGAGACCTTGACGAGGTACAAGAGGTATGCCGTGGATATAAACCAAACTTGTGACCAACCAGAGTATAAGGCTATTGTGGCCGTCCAATTCGTCGATGTGACAGCTTCCACTCTGAAACCTGACACCTGGAACAAGGTAAGCTAATCTAACTCTCCTCTCAATCTCGTCGCACTTTCGTGCTCTCATTCAACATAAGAGTAATTGGTTCTTGGAAAAGTTAACTTAGTGTGGCTATTCTGGTTGTTCCTATTTGTCCACATTCCATTAGCGTCTATGCCCATTATGACTTTGAGCTTCCTATATTTCTGAAGAAAAAAAATGGGTTAACTTTATTTTTTAGTAACATAGCCTATTGGATTAGATATAATAGATTAAGTTATGTCTCCTGAAATTATGAGTTTAAGTCTAAATTTAAGTTAATTTGCCCATACCCATAGCTCTCTCTATTGTCAAAATCCCTAAATTTTTGAAGAAAAATAATGGGTTAACTTCATTTTCTAGTAATATAACTTTATGAATTAGATATAAAAATGATAATTGATTAAGTTTCATAAAATTTTGAAATCTGATTTATAAATTTGAGTTAGTTAAATTTTAAATGAAAATTCAACTCGGTTAGTCATTTTACCAAGTCTAATACGATACTTGTAATCAGACGACCTACTCAAAAGCTGTATACGTCAGAGGAACAGAAACGCATTAAGGTAGTTAATGAATATCATCGGACCGAGTGTGTAGTGTGTACTGATTAAGGCACTAGTCATTTTGCTAAGTCTAATACGATACTTCTAATCATCAGACGACCTAATCAAAAGCTGTATAGGTCATAGGAATAGGAACACGTTAAGGTAGTTGATGAATATCCCCGGACCATCATGGTTACTTGTCAACATAGTGTAGGACAGACATCGTTTAATAAGCCTAAATTGGGTTGAGTATGTTTCACGAACCTTTTAGTTAAGACTTTTTAGGTTCCCTCGCGAACCTTTTAGTTAAGACTTTTTAGGTTCCCAAACACATTGCGAAACGAATGTCGTTATGACACGAACACAGTACACAATGCATAGTTTATGTCAGTTCTCCGCAATTGTTGGACGATAGGAGAGAAGGTGTCGTGTGTTTGGGGTATTATTATATACATTAATTCGTGGAACTCGTGCCGTGTGGTATACTATACCTAATGAGTCTGATCTGGACAATTGGTGCAGGCACCACGTAGACAGTGTTGCGAGGTAATGACGGCGAGAAAGGAGAAGGGGCTTGTACAGGTCAAGATTAGAGGCTGCAACGATTACGAAACTGTGACTCCGCCACAGAGAATCCCTACCAAATTCCGACAGTCAATTTAGATTATGAATTAGAACTAATAATAGAATCTATGCCATTGAAATGTTTAATATAATCCGATGATTCTGAAATTCAAAATGTAATTTCACTTTACTAAATGTTATACTTGCAATAAACATTTAATTTATGGTTTTGTTTAGGTTGTAAGAACGTGACTATGACCCCATTATGAAAACCGTCAAAATGATTTTTTTAACCTTCTTTTATAATTTGATTTACTATAAACTAAATAAATATTATTTAATTATTTAATATATTAATTATTAATAAGAATAATTTAATTTAATATTATGTATTTAATTAACTAAAATTAATTATTAATATGAATTACAGATAATTTAATTTAATTTTTGTAATTAAATTAAATAAATATAATTGAATAAATATAATTAAATTTACAATATCTTCAATATATATAATTTATAATTAAATATTAATTTATAATTATTTATTTTAATAAATAAAATAATTTTAATTAATAACTTATTAATAAATATTATATAAGATAATAAAATAAATTAATAAATTTTATCATTTCCTATCCTTTGTTACCATTTGATCGTAGCTATTGGAACAAGTATTTAACTATATCTAAAACGCTTATTTATATATACATACATATATATATATATAAACAAGATAATTAATTTGTAGTATAATATGTATACAAAGGATAAATAATTAAGTTTACTCAAATTTGATAAAGTTCGAACATCGATCTTAAGGAATTTAATTCAAATTTAATATTTTAACGTAAAATAAATTATAAAATTCAAAACCCAAAAAATTGTTTAAAGGCTGAATTATTCAAAGCATGAACAAGTTCGAATTTAGAGGTTTTTAAAAATTAAACTTTGGAGACTTCAAACAAATTTAAGTCGGATTGACTGATTAGTAGACTCCAATTTATTACGTTTCTATTCTTTTTTGTTTATTTATTCAAATTTATATTTTATTTGACTAAAACAACTTTGTCTCATTTGATCAATCTACAATCATGGGCTTTGGACTCCCACTTAAAAATTGTGGAAATCTCTTTTGTTACAAATAACTTCATGATAAAATTAAAATCTTTACAAATTAGTTATATTAATACCATATAAAATGTATAAATTAAAAGATATATTAATAAATGAAATTTTAATTTAATTTATTTACTCAAGTTGAAACTATAATTTATACATATTTTTATTATGATATCACCTTTCAGGATCTTATTATGTTTTGAAACATAGTAAGCAAGAACAACTAATTATTCAACCATGCAAATGTATCCTTTCATTGCACCTAAATGTGTACCTTTGTCTTCTTTTATTTTATAAACAAATGCAACTACATCATAGATTTCCACTTTATCTTAATGAAAAATAATGTTTAAAAAATGAACTAAAAATTAAATTGATAAAATAAGAAGTTTAAGGTTTAAAAAATTTAACTGGTATTAGACCGTTATAAAATCGGTATATAATAAAGATTGAATAAAATTATAGAATTTGAAATAAAATTAAAAAAGGATGGCTTCACTGCTTTCTTCATCAAAAAAACATGGGACTGGTCGGGTTGTCGAAGCCCTCAAAATAATACCGACTCTCCAAACTTTTGTAGTAGTCATAGAACTAGGTCGAATCTTTAGAGAACTGAACACTAGTTTCTTAATTTCAAGTAATAAAATTAAATGGAGGGTTTTTGATTAAACAATTGATTAATTGAAAAGAAGATGAAAACAAATTAAATCAACTAAATTTGAAATTGAGAAAGGTAAGATTATCAAACTCCGATTTAAGGGAAAGATCTCATCTAATTGTAACATTGATCATTGGTCTAAAAAGATTATTTTCACAATTCAAACAGTTAGTCCGAAACATATTATGATAGCCATAATAAGTCTTAAAATTTTCTAAATTAATTGGTTCAAACCCAGCATCCAAATCAAAACTTATCATCCATTGACTGGGTGCGATAACATTCCATATCAAATAATGATAGCAATAAGCTCCGTGAAAAAGACTAAATTGTAAATTAAATAATCGAGATAGTTGCAACTATTCAAGTTAGTTTTCTTGTTTATCATAAGTTAAATATGAAAATTCATAAATAACCTATTTGCTACTTGTACCAATCCTTAATGACAATTACGGATCATTGAATTCCTGGACAGAGATAGAATAATCAGTATTAAATTAAACTATCAGATTAATTGAATATCATTCATTCATCAAATATGAGAACTTAAAACAAGAAATGCTTGAATTAAAACGTGAATAAAAGTTTGAAACACAAAATCTCACAAAGCTACAAGCAAAGTATTGAATCTCCTTGAATTAGAACGATTGAGTTTAGCCATACATGACTTTTGTTCTAATAACAAAAATAGAAGAAAGACTAAGAATTGCAAAAAAGTAAGAATCGAGAACCTTTCTATTTTATGAGGAATGTCCCTTTTATAGGGTTTTCTAATCTAATCCTAATCTAACTCTAATTTTTAAAGATATCTGTCTAAAACGAATCCAAATTCCTACATGATAAGGATAAGGGGAAGTCTTTCAATCAAACTCTAACTCTTCAAGTGATAAGCCTTATCCACTGCAACAATCTCTTCTCTTTATCCAAAATTTGTCATTATCATCAATAGAGTCCCAATCTAATGCAATCTTTACTTTTTATCTCCTAAAAAACAAACATTAATTTTAACATTTAAGCACAAAAATAAATTCAAAACAAAAGAGATGATATCAAATAATTAGTCAAGATGAGATCTTATCAAATTCCCCACACTAGACTTTTGCTTGTCCTCAAGCATACATCAATTCAATACATTAATCATCTTCACAATAACCTCTCATCCCTTTTCATGTCATCCAAAACGATCCAAAAGGTAATTCACATTTAAGGGTTAAAATAAAATAACAATCGAGAGAATAAGCACTCATAGGACATTGTTAAAACATAGCATCTCATTAATTCCATCAAAATCAAATGAACAAGACTTGACACCCTTTTAAGGATTTCACTCTATACACTCAAAGTGTTTAAGGTTCATTAAGCTCTCAAGTCAAAACATAGCAAGTTATTTCCATAAGCTTGCTCAAGAATCATATCTCCACCATTAAAAAAAATGAACCTAATGAATAAATCAAAGGGACTTAATAAGGTTGTATCGTGGCTTAGGTAAGGTATGACAAAAGGAACTTTTTTGGGTAAATAAATTAAAGGGAATCATACAAACTTATCTACACAAGTTTCAACTTAAATCAAAATTCACTTGATTCAAATGATATCTCTTTCAAATCACTTTTTCTTTTTTCTTTTTTTTAACAACAATATTAAAGAGGAGATTTTGTTTTGTTTTTACTTCTCCTCCATTAAAAAAAACAATGCAACTTGAATCATCTAATTTACTTTTCACACAATTAGTCAAAATCCTATGCAAATAAGCCAATACAATTCCTTTAATTTAGGAGTTCAAAATTATTAAGGATATCAACAACAAAAAGGGTAAATTTGGCTTGTAACTAGGTTATTATGCAAGAAAGAAAGGTTAAGGCTCAAATTGGTTTTCTAAGGATAAAAAGTGAGGTAGATTTGTTTAGGTCAAAAATGGTATATTCTACATGCCCTCGTCATCTTTATATACAAATTCATAAAAAATATGGTCTCAACACGTATTCAAAAGCAAGTTCTGACATAGACAAGTTACGTTTGATAACACACAATAAAAAGATATATGAGCACATGTTAGGGAGCCATGAATTCATGCATCACATGCATAACAAGGTAGCAGAAATGTCGGAATCTAAATTCTAACCCCATGACATCCCCATAAATTTAGAATCTTAGATACATGCATACACAAATTATAAGAACATGAAATTTCAGCACATGTACCTTTGACTTTAAGCATAATAATCAGTATCATAGTGATTTTATTAGAATACTATATGAGGAGTTGGTGGATCAACACCAAAGGTATGGAATAAAGTGAGATGAACATAAGAACTAAATGTTTTAGCACTACAGTGATGTGTATTATGAAGAGAATGATAAATTGTCTCTGAAAGTATCACCTTGCCAAGGTGTGCTCAGGTTAGGGAAAAGGATAAGCTACATCCGATATGAATTGATCATTATAAAATTATGATGAGTTGGTGATTCTGATGAAAGATGTCTTAGAATCGTAATGTGGCATTTGTGAGTATGTTAAGAGATATCAATATGATCTGGTATTGGTGTTAATATTCATTTGGAAAAAAAATTTCTAGCGAAGAAGTTACTTGGGGGACTGAGGAAAACATAAGATCACATTACCTCCATTTGCTTGATCACATAGGTAAGAATTTCGAGAATGAAATTCTTTAAGGTGGGGAGAATTGTTGAACCCCGAACGTTTCTCATGTTTTGCTTTGGGGTTTTGGTAGATGAGAGACTATGCGATGGGAAGAATTAGGGTGAAAGTGAAGTTGAATTTAAGTAGTAAGTTGATGAAGAGTATGTATATATGTGTATATTCTGTTATTGGCTTTCATGATTAATCATGGACTACAATTTCATTATGGATGATATTGAATGATATTGAGTTGAGACTGAGGAGAAAATGAAGTACAAATTATGTGCTGACTTCAAGAGAAAAACTGGACTAATTTAAGCTAAATTAGTCAAAATTGTCTTTTGGAAAGTTAGAGCTTATCTATTTAGTTTTCCATTGGTATATAGTGTGTAAATTTTGGACCTCTAGATTGAAAGTTATGGTCCTTAGAAAGGGAAATGCTTAGGAGTGTATAGAATGTATCGTCTGTAATGACTTATGATGACGTCATTTCATCTATAGGATGCATCGTCTACAAGGATGCATTCTTCTGTAAAAGTTGTATCATCTGTAAAGACTTTCGCTTGGTCTGTAATGACATTATATCGTCTATGATGACGTCATTTGTCTTAAGACTCTTGCTTCATCTGTAAAGACTTTTGCTTCGTCTGTAATGAATTCATATCATCTATGATAACGTCATTCGTCCTAAGACTCTTGCTTCTTCTGTAAAAACTTTTTTCTTCATCTATAATGGCATCGTATCGTTTATGATGACGTCATTCGTCCTAAGAGTTGCATCGTCTTAAGTTGGCTTCTTTCATCTGTTCCTTTGCTTCGTCTACCCTCTTCGCTTCGTTTGTCCGTTTGCTTAATCTGTTCCTTTGCTTCTTCTACCCTCTTCACTTCGTTTGTTCCTTTGCTTTGTCTGCCCTCTTCGTTTCATCTGTCTGTTTGCTTCGTCTGTGTCTTGTTTCGTCTGTTTCGTGGCATTCGTCTGCCTTTGGCCATTCGCTTGCTTTCTTCCATTCGTCTGTTTTACTTTGTCTACTGTTTGTTCTGTCTACTTTGCTCTGTCTGCTTTCTGCTTAAGTTCATTCAGACATTTTGTATTTTAGAATCACATCAAGCATAAGCATTCAAATGTATCATGTGTTTTTGTATTTGGTATTTCGTAGTTGTAATAAGTTTGTAATGAAATGAGCTTGTACAAACTCTTTTTGAATTTATTAATGAAATGTGATGGATTTTGGCTTGTGATTCTTAAAATTTTAATGTGAGATGTAGTTTGGTTGTTAATGTTTTGATTGTTATGGGCACTCCACCCGTATGAGAAAACGACTATTAAGGGTTTATGGAAAAAAAATCCTATAGGATTATGTGTTTGGTCACGTCTTATGGTTCCGAATGTTTGGGCTCCGAAAACGGGACCCAACAATTATAGTATCGGAGGGCATAGAGGTACAACCCCTATGAATTGAAGTAGAGCATCAAAAATTTTCTCCATTTTCTCCATTTTGTGTTCCAATCTATCCAGCCAAGAATGATAATCCTATTGGATCTGTGGAGCCGGAAGATATAAAGTTGGGTGAATGGTACTATACTTTTGTTGTGTTGATGATGAACCGCTCTCGGTGCAATCGCGACATGTTCTTCATTGTTTTTCAATGACACTCATCCTGCTTAAACAAATTATATCCAAAGGTTCCATCTCACAGGTTATATGCATATCGGTATCAGTCAGATTAAGCAAATTCAAATTAATAGCCAAATAAGTGATAAGAGAACTGAGACATAAATGTTTGTTTAAAGATAAAATAGTGTTAAATTTCATCACAAACTAAGCACCAAAATTGAAATGCAATTTATTCACTATACACCAAAGAAAGAACAATTCATCCTTAGTACATGTACATGCAGTAGCCTTTCGATCGGAATAACTAAAGGCTAAAAAATGCTGCACATAAATTCACTCCATTTTATTGAGATCACTACCCTTAGATTGACTGGGATTATAAGGAAAAGGATCAAAAGACATTGTTTTCCATGCTTAAAAAGAGTTGAACTCACCATAGTCCACGACATATTCTTTATAAAGAGTTGAATTAGGATAATCTTCATCTATTAACCCTAAGGCTATATTGAACACATTGTTTGAATTCAACTCCTATTAATCTGTATCGAATCATATTAGGACTACTTAAAGTAAAATTGTTTGATTTGTCAAATTTAAAAGTTGTGTAGAACTCCCTGGTTAATTTAATAAAAACAGGACAACTAATCAATGCAAAGTACATCCAACTCATATCGATAAACAAATCGTCAATTTTTTCCTTAATTTCCAATTCTTCTATAGAAAAGTAGTGTATATACGTACTCGCAACAATATGTTGAGTTTTAATAACTGTGTCCTGTTGTTTTCACTCTTTGGTGTTGAAAGTGAGACATCCTCGTAACTCCGACTCAGCTGGTGGTAGAATAAAAGTATTTTTCGCAATCCGCGAATGCTTCCTTTTATTACCAACTTCAAAGCCTTCAGCAGATTTAGCATTCATCGGTGAATTACCTATTACTGCGGTCTTGCTAATAGACTTAGAACCCCCCATTACACTAAACAAGATAAACAAAAATTGCTTGGAAAAATATTAGCAACAACTTAATAATAATGAAAATTAAACTAAAAGCAAGATCAAC
>JAOTAX010000170.1:100411-112190 GCA_025629825.1 Erythroxylum guanchezii | reverse complement strand
CAACAACTTAATAATAATGAAAATTAAACTAAAAGCAAGATCAACTACTAGTAATTAATAAAAATGAAAATAAATAAAAAAGTAATTAAAAACAATAACAATAATAACACTAAATCTAGGGCAGAGGTGTGCGTGGAGTTGAGAGAGCTGCTGATGTGTTGTGAGGGTTGTGTGAGTGTTGAGCAGTGGTATGCTGTGTAGTGGAAAGGGTTGCGAACTTTGTTGTGCAGTGGTTGTGTGATGCGTGAAGGTTGTGTGAGTTGGGAGGAGGGGGCTGCGTGAGGGTTGCATCGATGGAGAGAGTTGGTGTTGTGTGGAGACTATGGAGAGGGCTGCATAAGTGTTGAGTAGTGGCATCGATGGAGAGTGGCATTGTGGGCTGCTGGGTGTTGTGTCGTAAGCTGCGTCATGAGTTGTAATGTTCCTGCAAAGAAGAAATAAAAGATTAAGGCTTTTTTTCTTTCTTTTTTTAAAATTAAATAAATACTCATAAAGCAAAAAGAAAAAAGAAAAAATAATTACAAGTTTTTTTTTGTTTTTTGTTTTTAAAAATAAATCAATAAAGTAAAAATGGAAATAATAAAGGAAAATAATTACAGTTTTTATTTTTAAAATATTAGAGTATCAATCAAGAACACTAAATCAGATAAGGCGAGGTCTCGCCTTATGAGATTTAGTAATCTGAAATTTTAAGAACTTCATTCCAGAACACTAAATCATATAAAGCGAGATCTTTATGAATTAGAACGATTGAATTTAGCCACATATAATTTTTGCTCCAATAACAAAAATAGATGAAAGACTAAGAATCGTGAAAAACTTAAGAATCGAAAACCTTTTTTTGTTGTGAGGAATGCCCCTTTTATATGGTTTTCTAATCTAATCCTAATCTAACTCTAACTTGTAAAGATGTCTATCTAAAATGAATTCAAATTCTTACATGATAAGGATAAGGTGAAGTCTTCTAATCAAACTCCAACTCTTTACGTAATCAACCTTGTCCACTGTAACAATCTCTTCACTTTGTCCAAAATTTGTCATTATCATCAATAGAGTCTCAATTTGATGCAATCTCTACTTTTTATCTCCTAAAACAAAACAAACATTAATTTTAACATTTAAACATAAGAATAAATTTAAAACAAAGGAGATAATATCAAATAATTAGTCAAGATGAGATCTTATCAGGGACATCACGGGAGATTTATTCTCTGCAGTTGTGCTTGAATTCTTCACTTCTGGTAAAATGCTAAAGGAACTAAATCATACTTACATTTGCTTTATTCCCAAAAATCGTAGCCCACAATGTATGAGTAACTTCAGATTGATCTCTTGTTGCAACGTAGCTTATAAAGTTGCAGATCTTAGCAGAGAGACTTAAATCAACTATCTCTAGTAGCATCAACTCTGCTCAGGCGGCTTTTTATCCCAAATAGGCATATTGGAGATAACATACTCCTATTGCAGGAATTTTTGAAGGAATACAACTCTGGAAAACAAGTTAAGAGTTGTTTAATAAAAGTAGACTTCTTTAAGGCATTTGATACTATTAGTTGGAGATTTATTTGAGTTTGTCTTGAAGCTCTCCGGTTGCCATCTCGCTTTATCAATTAGACCATGGCTTGCATCCAAACTCCTACTTTGAGTGTCTTTATCAATGAAGTCCCACCAAACAGGTTCAGATTGCCAAAGGTATTTGTCAGGGTAACCCTCTATCGTCTTACTTATTCACATTAGTGGTAGAAGGATTCTCAGGGTTGCTTAGTAAGTTAATCTCTCGAAATAGGAGATTCCGATTTCATAATAAATGTCAAGCCCTTCAACTTACCCATCTTATGTACGCTGATGACCTATTACTTCTTTGTGTTACTAATTCTCACTCCATCTCCATAATGATGCATGCATTAAATTTGTTTGCGGATTGGTTTAGGCTAAAGCTTAATACCACTAAGAGTTGTCTTTATCTCTCAAATGAAGTTAGAAATGTTGATATTGTACAGAATTCAGTCAGATTGAATATTCATTATGGTCCATTCAGTTATTTGGGTGTTCCCATCTCTTCTACTAAACCTAAGCCGTAGGACTGTCTGCCTCTTTTGGAAATAATTAAGTCTCGAGTGAATGCTTGGTATAACAGATTTCTTTTATATATTGCCAAACTTACACTTAATATCTCCGTTTTAAGCAGCTCACACCTTTATTGGGCAACTCATGTAGCTTTGTCAAAGAAAACACTCGAGGAAATTGACAAGATTATGAAAGCCTTCCTTTGGTCTGGTAGTTTAGACAACTCTTCTAATGCTAAGGTAAAGTGGAGTGAGGTGACTATCATAAAGAGACTAGGTGGACTTGGGATTAAATCAATCTCTACCAAACAGAAAGTCTTTATTTGCAAAAGACTTTGATATTTATAAACTGATCACAACGGGCTATGGGTTAAGTGGATTCATGAGTATCACTTAAAGAATGAGAAATTCTGGCAAGTTTCTTGTCGGGAGGACTTTTCCTAGATTATGATTCAGATGTTAAAGCTTCACCACTTTGTTTCTTGTATTAAGCACAAGATTGGCAATGGTGTCACTGGCTTTGGTTTGATAATTGGTTAGACTCGAGCCCCCTTATTCTCAATCCTCAAGTCAGTCACTTGAGAAATAAGCTCCCTCTTCATCTCAAGGTTTCCTCTTTGATTTGTAATGGCCAATGGTGAGGTCACTTCAGAGGTTTTGATACTCTAGCCCAACTTTTGTCCCCTCTGGGTAATGTGCACTTGGAGGACTCCATTATTTGGACTCCTGATCCGTATGGAAGCTTCTCTAATAAATCTTGCCATCAAGTCCAGAATCGAGGATTATCTAAGGTACCATGGTTGTCTTTATTATGGCATAATTCAATCCACCCAAAGGCCTCTTTTATCTCTTGGTTGGCGATTAAAAATAGACTTTGGACAAAAAGTCAATGGTATGGTAATGTTGACTCTACTTGTTTGTTATGTAAATTGGATAGGGAGGATCGGGATCATCTATTTTTCCTTTTCCCCTACTCGACAACGGTCTGGAGTCGGATCTTACATTTGCTTCTTGGGCCTGGGACTCTATACACTTAGCTTCATGCTCTTAACTGGGCTATTAGCAACTCTCGAAAAGGTACAGCTAATGCAAATCTGTACAACGATGCATTTATCTCTACTATTTATTATCTTCGAAAGGAGAGAAACTTGTGTCGATTCACTAACCACTCAAAAAGGAAATATCAGCTAATTGATTCTTGAAGGAGAGAAACTTGCATCTATTCACTAACCATGATGAAAGGAAATATCAACTAGCTGACAAGATCATCAACTGGGTTAGATCTGCTCTACTCGCAAAAAATCTTCATCTCACCCTTTCTCTTGATATGCAAATTAGATGGAACCTTTAACTTGTTCTATTTTGTAATTAATATTGGTTAGTTTTGTTTCTTTACTTTATGGTAGAGTTTTATTGATCTCATTGTAATGTTGGAATAGTTTTGTCTATAGTATATGCCTCATTAATTTTTCAAAAAAAAAAACCTTAATTGAAGGAAACTATCATGAAATTCTAACAATTATGTGTGAACGATTAAATCTTTCTTTTTTGTTTTGACTCTTGCATTAATATTATCTTTCCTTTTCGTTTTGACTCTTGCATTAACATTTTCTCATCTTCCTATAATAGTTTTAAAGACGTCAAAGTCTTGTTCTTGACCACCAGAACGAGAGTCGAACTTCTTGATCTGTATAGCAATCAGTCCAACACTAACAAAAACATGCCCACATAACGCGGATGCAGATAAGTGCTTACGGTGAATGCATATGTTTCATCACCGTATATAATGTGAAAACTTGGAATTTTGGTAATAGTTAACGAATCTAATCATACCACACGGTTCAACAATTGTTCGCCTTTGACTTGGTTTCGTCTATGTCAAAAAAGGGTAAAGTAGAAAAAACTATTTAATGGTTTCACTTTGTTGGACTTTCTAGTATTGAACATGTCGACTTGGAAAAATGATGATGGTGATCGATCTGTACGAGAGTTAATCGCTGCTTAGTTTTGGCGGTTCTTGCGTTCTCATTCACATGGTATAGTGTACAGTTTTCCTGATCCTTTGACCCTTACTGATGCTTACACATCTAACAGTGAGTAATTGGCAGGCGCTCTGACTAAAAAAGCAAAAAGTTTGAAGTTGAGGTTAAAGATTACAAGGTTGGTCAAGCGTAACAACGTGTTTTAGTAAATCCTAGTACATGAAATTATTTAATATTAAATTTTAATTCATCGTGCATATTTTAAAAAATTTAGGACTCTTAAATATTTATTTGACTTTAATTTATTTAAAATATGTAAATAAAATTTTTACTTAATTCTAAACTATTTATTTAAAATATGTAATTTATAAATTATGATGATGTTTTAAGATTTATTATCAATAAATCTTTAAAAAATAAATTACATAAATTCCTTCATTATTAAAAATAAAAAAATTTACAGTTTTAATATATACATCTAAAAATTTATTTAATAACCTTAAAAATTACAATTACAGGTTTTTATCAATTTTTTAAAAATCAGATCAGAAATTAAACCGGACAAGAGATTTAAGCTTTAAAAGGTCGAACCGATATTATACCGTTATAAAACTGACTAAAGATTAAATAAAATTAAAGAATTTGAAATATAATTGTCCTTATCTATAAAATTTTGATTTATTTAAGTTTATAAATACTTATTAGTTTACAAAAATTGACCGATTAATTAATAAACTAATCAATTTTTAAAGAGTTGTTAAAATAAATCAAACCTGAAATTGAAAATCGAACTAGAAAGTTAAACAATCCAAAATTTTTATGGTTGAATCGGTAATTTTTAAATCACTGATTTTTATTATTAAAAAATGTTAGACAAAATTAAAGTAAGTAATTTAATATATTTACACTAATACGTTAATTGGATTTCGTATGTATATTATCGAAAAATATAATATGAACAAAGCAATTATTCTTCGCTTGGCCAAGAATGAAAAACGGTCAAATATGAACACAAGCCAGGTCAAGAGTCGTCAAGATACCAATTATTATCTTCTTTACAATGCTCAACACCTATGCCTTGCCTACACATCATCTTTTGTCTTTTGGAGGAGTTCCGGCTTGGACCCGGAACTAATTTAACGGACTAGATTCAAAGGAGAGCATCGATTACATGACAGAAAACTGGTTCTTTTTTTTGACTACCTTGCAATGTAATCGGTGAAACTGTATTAAACGTGGAAGTAAGAGCAGGATCGTAGGATACTCCGAAACTTACCCTCCCCATATCTCTCGCCAAAATATCTATTTTGATATGTTTTTTTTTAAAATCCTGGAAGAAGCTTGGAACTTTCATTAATGTAGGCACAATCGACCCTTTATATTTGTCATCAGACCTCAATCTTCTCCAAGTCTCGTACCCAAAAGCCTTGAACAACTCAAATAATCATCGTCAGCCTCGTATTTTCCAACCTGAGACAGGCGTGCTCAAGAACTAACAAGTAGGATAAGGAGGAGGGCAATAAACGAGAGATAAGCACAGGCCATGGCTGTGGTCACCATGGCTTGGCTTTCAGGTGCAAACAAGGCCAATAATAGCAGTCCACGTACCTTCTCTCGGTTCTGGCCCGACAAATCATCGTCTCCTTGTGAAAATCTCGAGATTCTTTCTTTTGAGACCGCCAGAACAATGTCTCGCCTTGTTGGTCTCTACAAGTTCCTGTCGGATGGTGAATTCTCCGAGCTACGAAATGGGGTCATGAAATCGCGGGGTGTTAGTTACTTGAATTCTGATGACGAGAGGTTTCTTCTTAATCTTGTCTGCGCTGAAAAGCTTGAAGAGCTTGATTGTGCTGCTATTACAGTCTCGCGTCTAGGCCAAAAATGTTCCAACATTGGGCTCAAGCGCTTCGATGTAGTGTTTGGAAATTTGAAAGAGGGGATCACAGACGGAGACATGAATCTGGAATACAACTCTCGATATGCGCAGAAGATTGTTGAGAAGATGGAGAAGTATGTCTCTGCAACGTCATGTTTATTCGCAGCCTTGGAAGTTCTAGCCGAAATGGACTTATCAGAGAGGAAGCTAAAGCTAATGAAGCTAACTTGCGATCACAAGGTATCTCAAATCACGAACATCCAAACCTCCTTAGAAGAGAAACTTGCGTTTCAGAGAAAGCGAGTTAAGCACTACAAAGAAACCTCCCTTTGGGACAAGACCTTTGAACAAATCGCGTCTCTTATGGCGTCAATCATATGCATCACATACACCAGAATTTGCGAACTTTTTGGTAATTTTGTCTCCTGGTTGCCTAACATCAGCAAGTATTGCGGTGCAAACACCAAATCACAACCCTTCAAAGTCCATCCAGACCGAGAACTTGTCCTTGTTAATGACGAAAAGAATTTGTTCAGTCTATTTCGTGGGTTCAAATCCGGTTCGCTGCCAAAATCGCCACGAAGATCATATCCTATCCCTACACGTTTCTTCAGTGAAAAGTTGGAATTGGTTAACCTCAAGGAGAATACAATTCTGGGTGAAACAGGAAAGACCCTGAAACAGATTCTATCTTCACCACCTAACACAGTTGGCGACGCAGGTCTCGCTTTACGTTATGCCAACATAATTATTCTGGCAGAGAGGTACTCTGATTCACAAACAAGTGTAGACGAAGATGGTCGCGAGTTTATGTACGATATTTTGCCTGCGAGCTTAAAAGCGATGGTTAGAAGCAAGTTGAGAAGCAGGTGGGATGGGGAGGAGGAGGAGGAAGATGACCGTGAGCTGGCGGAGGGGTGGAGGGTGGCGGTGGAGGAGATATTGAGGTGGTTGGCTCCCATGGCACATGACACAGTGCAGTGGCACACAGATAGGAACTTGGAGAAGCAAAAGTTTGAAAGCGATTCGATGGTGTTGAAGTTTCAGACCTTGTACTTCTCGGATTTGGAGAAAACGGAGGCTGCAGTTACAGAGGTTTTGGTGGGGTTGAGTTGTATATATCGGTATGAGAATCGGCGAAGAATGTGTAGGTGATGATAGCTTGTGGAAGTGGAGGCCTTTGGTTAGAGAAAATGGTCCAAACTTCTCTTGGCCACCCTTAAGGCTTCTTCTTCTTCTTCTTCATTGTCTTCGTTCCTTTTCCTATGTTTCTATAATTCCATTAGGGAATGACATTCTTTATTCTTTCATTATTCGCTCTAATTCTAGTAATGTGCTTTTCGATTATCTAGTGAAGCTTTTAGAGATAATTTAACGAAATTAATAATAGAAGATAGGATATTTTTATTGAAAAGGAAGTTCATCATCTAAATTTATCATAGATAATAAAAATGATATTTCAGTAAAATTAAATTTTCTTGTTTAGTAAAGTTAGTCATAAGTGACCACCAATAATTAGTTACTAATTACTTGGTTTTACAAATAAGTCAATCACCAAACTCATGAAATTAAATTAAAAATAAACTCTTTATTTTTAGCAGCTTTTAATTAAAAAGATATAATTAAAAGTTTTAAGTGCTTAAAGATATTTTAAAAGGTTTAAATATCACTTGGATGTATCTAGACTTGACAAATTTATTTTTTTTAATTTAAATTTTGGCCTAATTAATTTAATAATTGTACACATTTTCCTTTTAAAACGACTCAGTTTAATTTAACTTGTTAAAATGATATTGTGTTCTTTGAATTAGTCTGAAGAGTCTTATACCAAAGTTAAACTTGATCCATAATAATTTAGTCTGCATATACGAACTAATCGATATGCTTAGTACAGGCTTACCTCCAACTAACATAAACATGCCTATGAGCATGGATTAGGAAAGATTATATTTCTTTTGCTAGTGCATCTAACGAGACTTAGCAGGTGCTCGGTTGATGGGTTTGGGAAGGGTTCAATAGGTATATAATAAAAAAGAAGTGGTTTGTTATATATTATCAGGACAATATTATAATATACAACGTTGAGGTATTGCTCCATACTCTTCAAGAATGAAAGGAATGTTAATCATTCTTAAGTGGCGGTCTCTTCATCTTTTTTTAAAAAATATATTTTTATAATTAATTAATTATATTTTCTTCTTTTTTTAGCAATTAAACATAGCTAATTAAAATATATTAAAATTTGATATAAAACAAAATTTTAACAAATTTTTATTTCTCAATAATTTTAACAAACCAACCGCTATCAATGATAATAGTAATGATAATCATTCATTAGTTTTAACCAACCATCATAATTATAATGATTATATCTATTATCATTTCTTACTATATTCATTCACATTCTTATTACCATTAATCAATTTAAACTAAACGCCTCTTACACTTTTGAGATAAGGAGGTATTCATATCCATATCTTGCAGATCGAGCCTTGGCAATGACCCTAATCATAGGCTTGTAGTAGATTCGGATACAATTCTTGTAAGGCTCGAATTGTAACAAAAACCTGAGTTCATAAAAACCTTGAAACACACTAGGCTGAGGAGTTTGAAGTTCTAAGAGTGAGGACTAAGCAAGTTGGTTGCAGATCGACCCAATAATTCACCGATCCACCATGCAATGAAATGAAATAATCTAATGCCTGCCTAAACAGGTTATCTTATCTTGTTCGGTAGCATTCAAGAGGACCACTAAGGGTTCATGTCATTGATATGTTGAACCATTTTGTCCTATCTCATAAAGTTAGCCAACTATTAACTGCATTTTTTAGTTTTTTAATAACTTATCGGTTACGTTATGTGATTTGATCCAGATAAAGATAATAATGTGGCCCAATAAATGATCTAAATCAATGGGTCGAAGTTCCGGTAAAAAATAGATCCCAATCATTGTGGATTGGACCCATATCGGGCCTATGATGGAGAAGCTCGATATGGAAGCTATGTATAGAAGTTAAAGTCTCCTGTAGTTGCTGATATCAATCATCAACATAAGGATTCTCTGACCCGTTAAGAGAGCTTACGTTTTGAGAAAACTGTAAAAAGACCTTACTCGCATCCTGGAGAGTAGTTCCCATGAATGTGGCGGTGGATTCGCACTTGTTTCGACTTCGGAAAGCTTATATGAAGTTATGGAGATCGAAATCAGGTATTTTCTGCATTTCGTCGTTTCTTGCCCTTTCACATTCGATTCGAGATACGTAACTAAGGGATCGTTACGTATTACATGTGGTATCAAAACGGTGATGTGATTGAGTGGTTAAAAACGAAGATTTTTTTATTTTCTCTCCATAAGATTTTTGAAGATTTAACTTCTGTTTCCTAGTTTTTTCTTGCTTTTTATTGCATGAAACTAGTATACATGTGTTTAGCCTTGAGAAACAGGGTGAAAACGAGCCCAGGAGCACGAAAAATTGACCTGAAACTCGTCAAAAATCACCATTTTTCGGCGAAGGAGTGTCTCACCGTCGGGCCTGTGTATCACAGTGGCCTGACGCGCGCGACACGTTGATCCTGTCTGAAGCATGCAATACACGCGCTAGCGTTGGTTGGCGTGTCTGCTCGTCGTCGTGCCTGAGTGACACGCGTCTGATGCGTCCTTCGAGAGAGCGTTTTCAACACGCGCCCTCCAAGAGACGCGCGACTGACGTCAACCGCTTACGCCTCAGCTAACGTCATGTTGAGGTCAGCTGTACAAAATTGCTACAATGATTTCAAAAAAAAAAATCAGATTTTCCATAAGGGTGCCCCAGGGTGTTTTGGGTCAATTTTTGGGTCTAGGAAATTTATAAAGTGAAATTTCCATTTTCCTAGATTTATTACATTAGTAACAAATTAAATTTTAACTCCAGGAAAAAGAATTAAGGCGTTTTGAATCCGATTTCAAGTGAATTTTCATGCTTCGAACATCACTCGAGGGAGATACTTCAAGTTTTCATGTCTTGAGTCTCATGTTCAGTGTTCGGGATCGCATGATAGTTACTCGGAAAAGGTATTAAGTCATTCTAAAGTCATTTTTGAGTGAAATTTTGTGCACCAAACTTGCTATAAGGGAGATACATGAGATTCTCGTGTTTCGGGTGATCGGTTCAGTGTCTAGTGATGCATGATAATCGCTTTACTGAGATTTTTTCTTTGCAAAAGTCTCAAATGAAGTTTTCAGAGAATGTCTTCAGCACAAATGTATGACAATGAGATTGTGTATTCGAATTTTTGCATTTATTGATGTTACATTATTACATATCATATGTCCATAAAGAATGTGAGGATAACATAAAGATGTATCCCTTGTGTTTGTGGACTTTTTGAGTGCTGATGAGGATGTAGTCATCAAAGTGGCTTTTTAAGTCAGTATTTTGAATTGTTCTGCTTGCATGTTGGGGGGATATCTCTGATTTTTATGTTTGGTTATTTTGCCCAAAGGTGTTGGCCTTACATAACATTTTGAGATCTGTATAAAGGTACTAGATGGTGGAAAGTTGTTGCTCAAGTGATCTATTTGCCCAAAGGTGGTAGTTTCATAAAAGTTGATGGTTTGTACTCTGATTGCTTTTATATGGAAGTCTAATTACATATATTATGTATTCAGCCCAAAGATGTTTCATAATATGTGTCACCGAATTTTCAGTAAAGATGCTATTTAATGGCTTTGAGTATCACTGTTGTCTACATTTGTGCTCATCTAATCAATGTTATTTTACAGTCATCTTTTCGGTCAACAAAATCAGTGTCACCATTAAAACCCTGATCGGTTTCAATATAAAGAAGTGGACGGAGGATGTATTGAATGCTATGGAGATAGCTGAGGTTGATATGGCCATACGAACGGATAGGCCATCTCTACCTACATCTATGGGCTCGAGAGTTCATAAAGCAGCCTATGAAGCCTAGGATCGGTCTAACAGATTATGTCTTATGACAATTAAGAGATCCATACCTGACCATTTGCTTAATGGACTTCTGGACATAGACCTAGCGAAAGAGTTTCTCGGTAATGTCTCCCAGAGGTACACAGTCTCACCTAATATTGAGACAAGTGCCTTAATGAAAGAATTATTCTCCATGAGGTATATATGAGAAGGGGGAGTAATGGAGTTCATATCAAGAATGATTCATCTTCACAGTAGACTGAAGATGCTAAACATTCCTCTTTCTGATGGCTTCATTATTCACCAGACTCTGAACACACTCCCTCCAGAGTTTAATAATCTGGTGATAACATATTACTCGCCAGATAATGAATGAGATTTCAACACTTTGATAGCCCATTGCGTTTGAGGAGGAGAAACTCAAGTTTGCTACTCCAATACCCTCTAAGCAACTAAAGGGAAGGCAAAGATGAAGTTCGCTAAGTTCAAAGGTGGAAGGTTCAAATCTTCTCCACATGCTAATGTTGGTCAAACTAGTGTTGGTAAAGGTTCGTAAAAGAAGCCAATAGTATAAGGCCTAAAAGGAAAGACTGTAATTATCAGGTAACTACTTAGCTTATTAATTTATGAATCTAATTTGCGATAGTTGCATTAAGTATTTGGTGGCTATGTAGTGAAGCATTTGATCAAGGTGCTTCCACGATGCAGTGGTTCATATGCAGGATAAAGCCAAATTAAAGGGAAGGGGGACCTGATGGTTCACAGCAATGAAGAAGTAGAAGTAATATCCATGGGGAATGTATCTACTTAACCTTGTTGTAAGGTTCATTTGGGTTTTACATGACACATTTTATATGTGATCTTTTGATCAATTTTGGATAAAGAGGGTTAATGTTTTGTATTTAATGCTTCTGTTATACAGTTGTT
>JAOTAX010000170.1:0-12274 GCA_025629825.1 Erythroxylum guanchezii | reverse complement strand
GGCTTGAGAAACATTTTTAAGACATGTTTTTGCTTATGTTTCGAGTATAAATATGTTATCCACGGAGCGAAAGCTCACCCCCCCTTTCATCCCCATCTCCAAGTATCGAACAGGAGATCGGATGAAAGAAAGTCAAAGCTTGGGCTCGATTTTGTTTGTCCTGTGTTCTATGTATTTTGGATTCTAGTTTTAGTTTTGTTATGGCTTGGAATGCCATTGATGTATTCTAAGCATTGAATTCTTGATGTATATGAATTATGGATTATGTAGTGAAATGGGAGATATTCTTGTAAGCAATTAATTAATGATGTGCATAATTTATGAAATTATGTATGGAATTGAGTTATGTATATTTATGGATTATGAATTGTGAATGTATATGTTTATGATTGGATTGAGTTCGAATTGAGGTATCAATTATGGATATTGTTTATTGAATTTAGTTTGCATATGACTTTGGGATATGAATGGAGTTTGATTTTGAGTATGGTTGATGGTTTTGAGACTTATGAAGTGCTTTAGATATAGGATCGCGTTTGTGTATGTTTGGATTCCAGACGGGAGGTCCGATGACTGTGAATTTTGGTTGGATGTGATTATAGAAGTGCGTTTTCTCATTTGCAGATTTTTGGGGTGTATAAAATACAGCCGTTATGCTACCCGATTTTCAATAAAATTGGGTTTTATGGCAAAAATAAAATAAGAGTTTTAAAGATGTGATTAAGTTATTGCGTTATTAAGAAGAATTAATTGAATTGAGTTTTGATTGAGGATGAATTTTCCAAAAGAGAAATCGATATGGATTGGCTTTGAATTGAATAAGTTTGAATAAAGAGAAAAAGGAATGAAAGAAAAAAAAATTTAGACCGGATTTCGGAATGGTTAGTCTTAGGGTTTCCAACGCAACGCGACGCGACAAGTTTGCTACGCTTTCCTACAGTTTTGTTCGCGGATGTCAGAAATTCGTTTCGTTTCGTTTCCTTCGATTTACTTTCGCTTCCGATACTTCGCTTCCGTTTTGTCGTATCGGTTTGATTTGATATCTTCTCTTTAATTTCTTTCGCTTCGTTTATTTTGCGATCCGTTCATATCGCTT
The DNA here is from genome assembly GCA_025629825.1 of Erythroxylum guanchezii. Taxonomy (NCBI): domain Eukaryota; kingdom Viridiplantae; phylum Streptophyta; class Magnoliopsida; order Malpighiales; family Erythroxylaceae; genus Erythroxylum; species Erythroxylum guanchezii. The sequence continues at coordinate 11,178 of JAOTAX010000170.1, read as the reverse complement.
TGTGATTTCCCCTTCGTTTCCGTTTTCGTTCTTTCGTTTCATTTTTCGTTTTCTGTTAGTATCCGGTTGGGATCCAGTTTCCAGATCGGGTCCCAATATAGCTCGTGCTGCTAGACAGTTTACTTTAAATTACTTGTGAATAGATTGAAAGGGGCCCTTAAGGATACAGTGGAAGTAATCAAGGGGCTTTCATATTAGGTCGGAATATAGGAGATAATATTCACTTAATTCAAGAACTGGTGAGAGATGACTATTCGGGGAAGCAAATAAACAACTGCATGTTAAAGATTGAATTTTACAAGTCGTTTGACACAATAAATTAGGGATTTGTTAAAACCTTTCTGGAAATTCTAGAAATGCCATTGTTAATTTGTTGATGGAGTTTATAAGGTTCCCTTCCATGAGTGTTATGGTCAATGGATCTCCTTCAAAACCATTCAAAAATCATAAGGGGCTTCGATAAGGGCACCCCTCTCCCCTTACATCTTCACCTTGGTAATGGAAGGCTTGTCTAGACTTATTCACTCACTTACATTTTCTAACTATAACTTTAAGTACCAACAGAATTGCCTTGATCTTCATCTCAAGCATTTATCCTTTACAGATGACCTCATTTTATTCTGTGTTGCGGATCTAACCTTTGTAACCATCCTTATAAATACTCTTATGGCTTTCTTGAAGTAGTCTGGCTTACAAATAAACATAAAGAAGAGCAGTTTAATTGTTTCAGCTGATGCTCGCAACTCTAATGATCTCAGCAGAGTTACAGGGTTTTGCCTTCACCCCCCGGTTATCAAATATCTGGGGGTAACAATTTCTCCCTCTAAGCTAAAGTCTGCGGAATGCATCTCCATCTTGGATAGATTAAAAAGCAAAGTCCTTTCTTGGAGAAATCATTTTCTCTCCTATATAGGAAGAATCACCTTTATTATTTATGTTCTGAATAGTCTTCACACCCACTAGTTAGACCATACGATTTTGTCTCATAATATCATCAAAGAAATTGATCGTCTTCTCATAGAATTCCTATGGTCTAGTGGTTACAATTCAGGGAGGAAGGAAAAAGTCAAGTGGAGTGATATTACTCTTCTGAAGAGGCTTGGAGGACTTAGCATCCAATCAATGGTGATTATGCAAAAAGTCTTACTTGGGAAAAAACTTTGGAGGCTGGTTATGGATAAGGAAGTACTTTGGACAAAATGGATGCAACAAATCCATCTTCAAGGCCACAACAAATTCTTCCCATTTCTCCTAGTTTTTTAATGAAATATTAACAATGAGGACTTGGATTTATTGAAGTAAATCACACATTAGTATGGACTTTATATTCGATATACAAAATGCACAAGAAGGGGGGGTTTAATTGTGTAATCTTTTTGATGAATATAATCCCCTTATATATTTTTGAAAACTTGCTTCCTCAAAAACTATTGAGAAAGAATATCACAATGTATTGCAATTAACTTCTAAGTACTTGTATGAACAGTAGAAATTCAAAGTTGAGAGTTTAGAGAGTAAGAGTCGACAAGCAGTTTTATCCTGGTTCACTCCAAACCGTGGGCTACGTCCAGTCCTCATAATCCTTTCTGAGATTTCACTATACTTCTAAAAAATATAAGTATTTTTTTCACCGAGCCTCTTCAGGTCTCTTACAACAAGTATTCTTTTCTCACTTAGCCTCTTCAGGCTCTCAGCTTTTCTTTTTTCTTACAGAAAGATGTTTGCGAGCTTTGTTACAGAGAATAATAGCTTTAAAGTTTAGCACAATGAATACAGTTTTTCTCAAAGTTACTAGCTTTCTTAAAATCTCTAAGTCTTTTCAAAATCACTAACTTCTTCAGTCTTCGACTCTAACTTGTATTTATAGCCTTCATGTTCAACTGCTTCTTGATAACCGCTTCTTTCTTCTTGAGTCTTGATCTTTGAAGAAATAGTTATTCAGTTGAGTTCTGTAACTAACTCAAACTGATTCATCATCCGATATAGTATCGGGTCTTTGCCTTTAATTTGCTTCGTCTTATTTTTCTGCTTTCTCTTATTTTCTCTACTTCCACTTCGTCTTATTTTTCCGCTTCCGCTTTGTCTTAGTTTCTTCGCTTTTGCTTCGACTTATTTTTTCGCTTTTGCTTCGTCTTAGTTTCTCCGCTTCCGCTTTTTCTTAGTTTCTCTGCTTCCACTTCGTCTTAGTTCCCACTTTGTCTTAGTTTTGACTTCGTCTTAGTCTCCACTTTGTCTTAGTTTCGACTTCGTCTTAGTCTCTACTTCATCTTAGTTTCCACTTCATCTTAGTTTCGACTTTGTCTTAGTCTCGACTTCGTCTTAGTTTTGTCTCCGCTTCATATTAGTTTCTTCCTTCTACTTCGTCTCACTTTCTAATATTATTATTATTTGATTTTCATCAAAATTATTAATCGTGAAATCATTTTGACTTAACAATCCCCCCTTTTTTGATGATAACAAATAATCATAATATTTAGAAAGATAGTATTATTTATAAGATGATATATAATTGAAAAAATTGTAAACTTTTTCTTCTATACATTTCTCTTCTCTTCTTCTTCTTTTTTTTTCTCTTCTGCTTCTCCCCATATCTTTCTCATTTTCTCCTTTCTCCCCCTATTTGTTATTGATAAAAAATCATGACCGAAGATTCTTCATTATTTCTGAAAACATATCCTTCATTTCAGTGCGGAGTGACTTGAGGTCTTGTCGTATATACTCTACTTCCTTATGCAAGTCACCCACTGAAGTACGCAGATCATCAACCTTGTCATTAATTTCTCCAATTTCTTCTAATAAGGCTTCATTTTTCTTCTGCTGTACTACTTCAAAACCAATAGTAGTACTATATGCATCTGAACGTATAACATTTGATTCAATGATTATAAGCACAAGAGGTTGGAAAGATAAGTTTGGTTCAGGGAGATCAAGGTCATTAGGTCTGGGTAGTCTTGGAACTGGTTTTCCAAATAGGTGTAGTACATCTCCAATTGAGGACATAGAACTCAAGGGTCTAATGTGCATGATTAGATGCACAAGAGTCTCTATATTGTAACTGATATCTCCAACTTTAGTGATTCTGTACTGCCCCTTTGTGATTCTGCAAACTACCTGAGACGTTTCATTAGTGGTTCGTCGACCACAAGTACTTCCTGATACCTTCGAGATATAGTGGGAAACATAAGTTCCTTTGTGATGAACTGCAAAACACGCCTCATCTATGTTTCTCACTTCAGCTTCAATCTGATCTTCTGTCAGATCACTCGTCATCCCTTCAGGATACATTTTCTTCTTCCCTTTTTCCTCATTGCGAACAGTGTAAGATCTTGGCTGAATGTTAGGTACAATCTTTATCACAGCTTTTTTTATAACTGGAAAAATAGTGTACTTCTGCTTGGTCATCTGTGTTGGGTATGGTTTGGATCTCTCATCCCACATAACACTATATAACCTTTTTTCTCCACCCTTCAACAGATGCATTGTACAACTATTTCCCAAGATTGCTTCAAATTGTACCTTAACTAACCTTTTCAGGGGTTCTCTTAAGATTATAGAGCTACTTCTCCTGAGAGGTTCAACTTCTTCAATGATCTTTATTCTCAAATCCTCTCCTCATTGGTTTAGAAGGATTAACCTGTGCTGGACTGCATTCAATTGACCTTTTCTTTTGAACAACAGTTGGAGTGCTCTTCTTCTTACTGATTTTCTACTTCTTACATTCTTCAATCAGTCTAGGAGGTTGTTGTTGAGGTTGGGGTTTCTTCTTCTCAAATTCTAAGTTCCTCCTAATCTTAGTCTCTTTAGCCAATCTTGTTGAATCTTCCTTCAAAATTGAGACTAAAGACCTGGTTGCCTGCAGCGCTTTCGTCTCAAAGTCTTCACCATGAGTCAACTCTTTTCCTTTATTTTCCTCTTGTTGATGCAGGGTTCGTACTCTAGGCGACCTTTTTTCTTGCTTGGGTTTCTTCAACAAGAGTGTTTCCCCATTTCTCTTCAAGGTCACTTATGTCTCTGTTTGTCGCACCCGGCTTTCTTCTTTTTGAGAAATCGCCTTAACTTTTGTGGCCTCTTCTGACGATTTCTTCAATCCTTCTATGGACATTCTTTCAGTTGATTAGGATTTTGATTTTATTGTGGGAGTTCTTTTTTCATTCAAGCTTCGTTTAACAGCAAGCTCCCCCTCAATCTTTGCTATCGTCTTAGAATCTGTTTCTTCTCTTTCTAGATTCTTCAAGCCCATTCTACTAATAGTTGAAGCATTAATGATGCTTTTGATATTCAACTTCATCCTGTTTCCTCTCTCCAGGAGAATTTTAGAATCTCTAAAGATTCTTGTTAGCATCATCCCATACGGTAGGGCAATTGAGTCTTTCTTCGACTTTACCATATTATGGAGGATAAGATATGGAAGATCTATGGGTTGGTGATTAAGTAGATGAAATAAGCATTGCTCATCTAACGTTGTCACGAGATTCCTCGATCCTGTTCTTTATAGAACACATTGAAAAAGTAGTGAGTGTAGAACCCTAGCCTTCGGCACAAGACTTGAGGCCTTCTTCTCCTTTAGGTTATTACTTCCATATAGTTGTCGGTTAATCTGAATCTCCTCCACGCTAGCTTGAGTCATCCATTTAGCCTTATGAGCAAGCTTTACTCCAACACTTGGACACTCATTAGCCTTCTCGATCGATTTTAGTGTTATTAACACCAACAATCTATCCACTACTAATACTAGAGTATCTTCCACTATCTCTACGTTCTTCCAGAAGTCATATACTTCATTCATGTAAACTATTTCATGAATCTGGAAGAAGTTCCTTCATCCAGCTTCTACAATCTCCGGTTCGATATCCATATGGTTCTGCTCTGCTTCAAGGACTCAAAATCAACAAGTCTTCCATTAGTCATCGATTGCTCTGTTTATGTCTAAGATCAACAAAGAACTGAATCCACAGATGTATTTCTCAAAGAGGTGAAGTTGGTTTCTGAGGTTGAGAGTGTGAGCAAAGAGGGTTTGTTGTCAAAACAGAGTAATGAAAAGTGTTGTTCAGAGTTCTTCAAAAGTCGATGTCAGGGTCTGTCATGAGTGTTCTTTAGTAGGTGGTATTCTCAAGACTCTGAGAAGCTTTCCCTCCAAAACTTTCTTATGACAAAAGTTACCGTCTGTAACTTACTGTTACTGTTACCGTTAACTCTTACGATTTTTTTACCTTCTTGAATAAGAAGACCATTTGGGTTATGACGTGTCAGACGGTTGATCACTCAACATTACCATGTTCAGGTTTTGTCTGATTTATTTGAATCTTTCTTCACTCAATGGCTTAGTGAAGATGTCTGCCCACTGATAGTTCGTCTCAACAAACTGTAGACTTACAATCTTCCTATGAACGTAATCTTGTAGAAAATGATGTCTAACTTCAATATTCTTTAGCCTCGAGTGTTTTATTAGGTTTTTCGACAGACTGATAGCACTTATGCTGTCACAGAAGATTGGGATTTGATCTTCATATATTGAATAATCTTCTAGCTGGTACTTAATCCACAACGTCTGTGAGCAGCAACTTGCAACTGACATATACTCAGCTTCTGCAGTTGATAGAGCAATTAAGCTTTGCCTCTTACTCGACCAGGAAACCAGGTTGTGGCTAAGGAAGTGACATCCTCCACTCGTACTCTTTCTATCAATCCTATCTCTAGCATAATCAGCATCAAGTAGCCAATTAAACTGAAATCTTTTCCATTCTCATACATTAAGCAAAGATCAGTAGTACCTAATAGATATCTCAAAATTCTTTTAACAGCAATATAATGAGACTCTCTAGGATCAGCCTGCAATCTTGCACACAAACAGACAATAAAAAAAAAATCAGGTCTGCTTGCTGTAAGGTAAAGTAGAGAACCAATAATTCCTCTATAAAGGGTTTGATCAACATTCTTGCCAGCTTCATCCTTAGACAAAAGGTTTGAAGGATGCATAAAGGTTGACATCGGTTTTACTTCATCCTTGATGTACTTCTGTTGATGAATAAAAATCTTTTCTTCGGTTTGCTTAACTTGCAACCCAAGAAGGAATTTTAATTTACCCATTATGCTCATCTCAAACTCATTCTTCATCAAGTTCTCAAAACTAGTACATAGCTTTTTAGACGTTGCACTAAAGATAATATCATCAATATAAATTCGAACTATGATGAAATTATTTTTAACGCATTTTCTAAATAACGTCTTATCTACATGACCTCTACTAAAACCATTCTCAATTAGAAAAGAACTCAGACGATCATACCAGGCTCGAGGAGCTTGTTTCAATCCATACAATGCTTTATAAAGTCTATAGACATGGTTTGGTTTCTTAACATCCTCGAAACTAGGAGGTTGCTTTACATAAACTTCTTCTTCTATAAAACCATTCAGGAATGCACTTTTAACATCCATTTGAAATAGTTTTATATCATGACAGACAACATATGCAAGCAAAATCCTAATAGCTTCTAGTCTTGCTACAGGATCATAAGTCTCGTTGTAGTCTATTCCTTCTTGCTAATTATAGCCTTGTGATACTAATCTCGCCTTGTTACGACTCACTCTACCTGATTCGTCTAGTTTATTCTTGAAAACCCATCTAGTTCCTATGATGGACTTTTTAGAGGGTCTGGGAACTAAGGACCAAACTTTATTCCTAGTAAACTGGTTCAACTCCTTTTGCATAGCTAAAATCCAAGCTTCATCTTGAAGAGCTTCATCAATTTTCTTAGGCTCTATTTCAGAGATAAAAGCAACATTGACTTCTCTTTTGAATTTGGACCTAGTTCTCACACCTTCTAAGGTTTCTCCTATAATCAATTCTTCTGCATGAGAACTCTTATTTCTCCAATCTCTTTTCAGATCAAGTGTTTTTGGAATATCTTCCACTTTGTTTGAAGGAGTATCTGATGGTGATACATCTTCACTATCAACCAAGGGTACTGATAGGTTTTCATTATCAGTATCATCTCTCTTACTTGGTGGAGAACTATCATCAAACTTGACATGAATAGTCTCCTCAACAGCCTTTAGAAGTAAGATTGTAAACCCTATAAGCTTTCGAAGATAATGAATAGCCTAGAAAAATTCCCAAATAAGTCTTAAAATTGAATTTATCCAGAATTTCCTTTGTATTCAATATAGTACATTTGCAACCAAAGGGATGGAAGTAAGATATGTTAGGCTTCCTTCCTTTCCATAACTCATATGGAGTTTTCTTCAACAACGGTCGCATAAGCATTCTATTTTGAATATAACAAGGTGTATTCACATGGTCCTTGCCATTTCCTGAATCGTCCTGTTCTTCCTTTCTACAACTTCATTTTGTTGTGAAGTTCTAGGAGTAAAGAAATTATGGAAAATTTCATTCTCCTCATAAAATATTCTGAATTTCTCATTCTCAAACTCACCACCATGATCACTTCTAATACTAGCAATAGAAACTCCTTTTTCATTCTGTAACTTTTTGGAAAGCACTTTAAAACACTTAAAACACTCGTCCTTATGTGATAAAAATAATATCCAACAAAATCTAGTGAAATCATCAACAACTACGCGACCATACTTCTTTCCGTCAAGACTCAATGTCTTAGTTGGACTAAATAAATCCATATGTAATAGTTCTAGAGGTCTAGATAGAGTTACAATATTTTTAGAAGAAAAGGTTGTTTTAACCTGTTTTCCTTTATGACAACTTTCGCAAAAGAAATCCGTGTTAAAACTTATTTCTGGTAATCCTCTTACCAAATCATGTTTAATCAACTTGGAAAAGGTTTTTGGTAATCCTCTTACCAAATCATGCCTTGGGAGACTCATATACCACTCCCATGCTTTTCCTTCCAGGGACAAATGAAAAACCTTCCACAGAACTTGATCGATTGAGGCTTCCACTGGTTTCATACTCTGACAAATCATAGACAGGGATTGTAGATGCATATAGGGATCCTCTCCTGCCAAACCATGAAATTTAGGAAGCGAATTAATCAATAATCCTTTAACTTCAAAATTAACATCAAAATTAGGGCAAGCAGCAGTAAATGGATCATAGTTCACATGAGAAGTTGTTCCTTCCCTAATGGTTCTACGTCTTTGGTTCCCATTGTTCTCTCCTACTCTCTCAAGCTCACCATTTCCTCCATTATCCCCGTTTCTAGGTTAGTTCGCATGAATGCTGGGATTTTGCCGGAAAGCGGGGTTCTCAACCATAATCACTCTCTCTCTCTCGACTCACTTCCACTAGTTGTCTAGCTCGATTCCTCTTCGTCAACTACCCTACTTCTCTCTTGTTCTTTCCTCTCTTTCCTAAGCTTCTTTAAACGTCTCTCAATTTCGAGTTGGAAAGGAACAAGCCTAGTTCTACAAGGCATGCACAGAAACAAATTCCAAGAAAAGGAATTGTAACAAAATTAACTCACAAGCACACAAAATCAAATAAAAGGCGAAATGTGAAGGACGCGAGTGTATGAAATGTAGATGTATGTATGAAGATATGTATGTGTGGAAAAATGCTAAGTATGGAAAATCAAAGTATGAAAGTATGTTTTTGTTTATGTTTTCTAAATGTATGCTATGCAAAGGAAAATTAAAAACTATACTATTGACATGTATGAAAATTAAACTATCCAAAATGAAATGTAAACTAAAAGGTTCCTATTATCAATGACAGTTGAAAAGGACAACGGCTAACCTAAAGAAAACCAATTGCTTGGTTCCCTGGCAACGGCGCCATTTTGATCGGCTCTTGTTTGAACTTAAGAGTGATCCCTTAGAAACCGAATCAAAAGTTTAATTCCAAGTATTGCAAAATAAGATGCAACCTTAGGTCGTCTCACTTTATCAGAACCTAGTGCAAATGGTCTAAGCTAGCCTAATTGTCGGAAATGCAAACTATGTTGATAAAAAAGGGGTTTTGGATCTTTGGTAAAAACTTACTAAATTGACTAATTAAAAGAAAAATTTATAAAAGTATTCTTTTGGATTTTTGGGAAACAAAATTCAAAATCAAATAATGATCAAATTGATAGAATCCTCTTGAAAGCAAGCTTTGGCTATCATAGTTCAAAACAAATCTTTTTTGGAGCAAAACCACTAACTTTCCAAATGATGAACCTTAAAGAACTCTATAAGTCCAATATTTTGATCAATGAACTCCATTTATCAAACCTTGTTAAATGCATCTTAGTGTGTATTAATGGATGAGCTAATGCAATTGCTCAAAATGGATCAAGCTTAATCTCAATATCAAACACAGCTAGGCAAATAAAAGAGAGTTAACATAATCACCACAAAGACATATATGAAACTTCATATATTAAGCATCAAAGTTTTACGTGAACAAATCCATAACACAAAGCTTTTTTCAACACTTGATTAAACTCTAATCAAGCTAATCTAACTACACAACCATAAACCCTAACTCAGAAATTTACAACTATGCAGTTAAACTTGACAATGTAAAATAACCCCCTCTTAAAGCCCATCGAACTCAAGCCATCGCTACATCTTCAAGAGGAAATGGTGATTTAGTCGAGCATGACTTTGGGAATCCTCACAATCGTAAGAGCTCCGATGTCACCCATGGCAGGAGCAGCGGTAGATGATGAAGTTGGTAGTGGAAAGTGGATGGAGTTGATGGATGAAGGTCGAGAGTGAGAGGAATGAATGGTGTGGGTGTCGGCCGAGGTGTGTATGTCTTTTTTCTTTGCTGATTGACCGATGATTATAACCTAATTTGGTAGGTTTTTATGATATAGATATGGGTCGGGTCAAACAGTGAGAGAAATTTTCAAATCTAGTTTGGGTTTCTGACAATTCGACGCGGCGATAGGTAAGTTGTGCCATGACGTATGCTTGCTGGATCCTTCGCCGCGACGAAATAATTAATTTACGTTGCGGCAAACCTTCCCTTTATGCTTCACCGCGACGGCATGTCTAGTTTGCCGCGATGAACATCCTGAAGCTCATGTCCTCATATTGACTCTATTTCAGCACATTGACTTCTTTTTCCTTGAGGCTCCTATAATCAAAAATAGCAATTTGCAGTATCAATTATCCTTAGAAAAGTTTATAATGCAATTAATGTCAATTTGTAACAATTCTTACTATCAAATTGCATAAAATATAAGCACACACTCAAGGACTAATTTAAGCATAAAATCAAGAATTAAGAGTCAAAAAGTATATTAAAAACTATGAAAGTGTCGCCAATTTATATTCCCCCACACTTACACTTTTGTACTCCTGGACAAAGTTTATAAAAGTCAAAGAGACACAAGTGTAAAAGAAAATTTCCAACCATGCTCAAGACAATAATGGGAAATTAGCAAAAATCACTTTGTCAGAAATCAATCAAAGCATACTGAAAGAGTGCTAAGAAAATAAACGCTGAAAGAATTTAATCAAAGAGAATGAACAAAAAAGATTTCACTTAAGGTAAAGTGTTTGCTCTCATCTCACTTTTTTTTAGGGATATTTTCACTCTAAACCTGCTTAATCCATTCTCTACCATAGCCTTGTGATAGTCTTATTTTTCCACTACAAGAACTATAATTTTGAAAATCAAGAGGACTTTTCAGGGTTCTAATGTGTGGAGGGCTAGATGAAATGGAAGGGATGAATGAAGAAAGAAAGAGTATGAATACATGCATTACAATCATGAAATGGAGTCAACAGTTAAACAATATTGACATTTTTTTAACTTGCTTAAATAACACATACATATATATCACTGAGGCTGCTTGTACTTATTCCTTTTCTTTCTTTTCTTCTTTTTCTGTTCCATTTTAGAACACTTTTTTTGAAAAAATAGGAGAAAATAAATAAACTATTGACACCATATAAGGATGCGTGCATGTGCTCATAAATAATGCCTCAAGGGGCTAGCAAGGGATAAGTGTTAGTGGGACTGTGTTTGGGTCAAAGGGTTTAGAAAGAATGCCTCTATCATATTAACAAAATTCGACTTCATAAAGCTTTGATTAAGAATTGAAACAAGTTCTAGAGAGATATGAAATCAGCAGATACACACAAGAATTAAAGAAAAATTAGGCCCAAATATCCTTCCAACAAGGTTAATATATCAATGAACAATCTCAAGTCTCAAAAACTTAAAGTGCTACTTTGTTAGCATACCTTCATTTACTTTGTGTTGAAAAC
>JAOTAX010000169.1:0-14598 GCA_025629825.1 Erythroxylum guanchezii | reverse complement strand
TCTATGTACTCCACCGAATCTGTTTGTTGTAAATCCGAGAGCTCTTCAAATGGGTTCTCAAACCTCCGTCCTCCATATCTGTCGATTAAGGCCTGTTTCAACTTTCCCCATGTTAGCTCCACTTCTGTCTCTCGGAGGAGATTGAACCAGTGAATGGTCGATCCTTCCATGCTTAATAAAGCCAGTTTGATCTTCACCTCTTCCGAAGTGCCATGAACCTCGAAATAAACCTCCGCCCTAGTGATCCACCCAACCGGATCTAATCCATCGAACATGGGCAAATCCACCTTGCGGACCGACATCCGATACTCCTCCATAGTGTCAAAAGAATGCTCCATCGGAGTTGGTTGTCACCTTTTACCAGCCATCGCCTCCCCCCTCCCTGAGGCCTCACCACTCCCCTGTCCTTCCTCTGGCCGTTTTCCCATCATTTTGCTCATTTCCATCAACAAAGCCCGTTGCATTTCCCCCATAGCCATTCGCAAGGATGATTGAATTTCCTCCACTCCAGCCTCCAGGTTTGCCATGCGGGATTCCAACATTTCTACTCTATCAGACATCTTAGGTGGCATCAAGGTATGTTACTCTGATTTTGTTTTTGATGTTTGTCAGTGTCCTCCGAAAGCTGATCCTCCCCTCTTTTCGTATCCGGCAGGTCGGACCAATGTTAGGACTCTAGTCTTAGAATACTAGAGTTTTGCTAAATTATTTCTATATATCTGTAATGTGCTTGGCACTACAGTATAGTAGTATAGTATTGTTCCCTAACCAGAGCAGATTTGCTCCTCAGAAGGTTTGAATATCCTTCTGCCTCTATCTTCACTCAATTTTCTGCCTACCTCCCTCTTCTCTCACCCCGGTACATAATATTCCCCTCCCCAGGTACATTCGATTCCCTAACTACTTTGCCACCTCAGCATAACTACTTGCCCTCCTGCCCCTCTTCTTTCTTCTAGAATAAACCTCTCTCTCTTCCCCTAAGATCCTAACAAATTACAACTTAAATCTACTATTCACTTTCAAGCAAAAGCAAAGAACAAATTAAACAGGGAATACTTAAGAGCAACATGTAGATCCAATTGATTTGACAAAATCAAAGCTTTTGATGTACAATTTGACCAAAGAAAAATTGATCGTATGAAGAGATTGATTGTAAAGCATGTTGAAGATTGAAGGAATTGTCCACTGGAAGAGGCTTTTGACCTCTATAGGACCTATTTGGGCAACATATACGACATTAAAGTAATATTTTTATATTGGATACTCATAATACTAATAATAAATCAATTAAGTTAAAAGATCCTCGCCGCTCACCCTCAAGTTAATGAATGCTTTTCATTTCTAGTTTGAACGTGGATATTTCAAATGATGATGTAAGGAGCCCTTTTGAAATAGATAAACAATTATATATTTTTTTCTACCTAATAGCTATTAAACACAAAATGCTTTGAATATCGAGGCATTGCCAGTTTAATGTTGAAAGAGCAAATTGGTGAGTGAGGAGGTGCTAGTGATCAGAGTATTTCAATGATAATACTTAGATCTAGCGCAATATGGTGATGCATAGTGCTCAACAATGATGATGATATCTACCTGAGATAACATCAATGTCAAGGTCTTTTTAGAGTCTATTGTGTAGAGAAAGAAGGTTAAAACAAGACATATGAGGGGTGATGCTAGTAAAAGAGCTAGAGGAGAAGAGTATGAAGTAAGTAGTCGATGGCTGAGGAGGGAATTATGGAGAAAGTAGTGACTAAGTCAATAACTAAAAGAAAGGAAAAGAAGCAATTTGACAAGTAGAACATGCTCAATGTAAGTGGAAATGGAGAGTAATGATGTAGCAATTTTCTTTAACATAGAAAACAGATTCTAAAGATGATGCTTGTGGCTTTCAGAAGTATGGCTTTCGACTCTAATACCATGTGAAAATAGAATAAATGAGAAAGCGTAAAGAGAAAGAAGAATACAAGATTTGCATGGTTTTATTATGAAGCTTAAACCCACAAATACAAAGATACTAAAATATGCTATTGACTAATTTTAACCAATCTATTGATAATAGCAGGAAAAATACAAGCTAATACTAATATTTCTTAATAGAGTAACTAAATTATTTTACCATAGGATATTTGAGTTACAATATTATATATAATATAATTAAACATAACAATAATATTAAATCTTTAAGATCTTTAACAACTGTAAATGGCAAAAATTGTGAATGACAACACTTTCAATCTTGTTTGTTCATTTTATACACACAAGTGAGATGAAAACTGACTAACGGCATACAACTCTAGGCAATAGAAAACAAGCATGACTGTGATGGGGCATATGAGAACCTATCGAGCTGAAATATAACAGTAAATAAGTTTAAATCATAATGCAAGCATACTTTCGCTAAGTACTTTTGACACATAAATCTCTATGAATTACAAAACAAAATATAACCAAGAAACTTACCTTTAGCAAATGACTGAGGCTTCACTTCTGAACTTTTGGTAAACGTTGGTTCGCTTCTCCATATCATTTTAGAGAAGGAAGCTATTGTTGAAAATGTTGCTGGTACCACTTTTGAAAGAATAGCTCCCACTAAAGACCTATTTCTGTCTTCTGAAAGTCTTTAAAAGATTCAAAAAGATTTTAGTAAATGCCGTAAAACAAAGTAACACGTAATGGTGTTAATTTAAGGTCAAAAGTATTGACTTTTACAAAATGATTTTCAGATATATTGAAAAAAGTACTGCATGGAAAGCACCAAAAATCAAACCTGAAAGCAGAAATTACAGCATTCTCTCCAATTGTCACAGCACAATAATAACGTTGGCTTGACTGCCCAACAATAAAAATAGCTGAACTCAAGCACCAGAAATTGTGAACTATGTTTGCTACTCTATACTGCAAAGGCCCTTAAAGAAAGCATTCGCTTACAAGCTTAAGGATCAAATGTGATTACCTGAACTTCCATCAACGGAGGTGGCATAATGTCAGTAATTGCAGCATCTGCACACAACCCGTACTTCCCAATATTCCACATTTGGTAATGCAATCTTCGGAAAAAGCTTCCCGAATCTTCTGAGTTCGTTTCCTTTTCATTCCAGAATGGTGCATGAGAATTTTGGAACCGTTCTTGCAGCAGATTCTAAGGATAACACATTAATCACCAAAGAAAAGCAAAACCCAGTCTTAAACCAAAGCAGTAATTCGTTAAGAGAAGTTCAAAACAATCTTTTACGTAAATACGCACCTGAATATCAGAGCCATCAAAGCGAGCTATTACACCAGAGAAAACGACTGAGACGTCATTTGAGTAAGAATCATGGGTCAAATCTTTCTTGGTTCCTCGAACTCTTAATTTCAAAATTTTCCCAGGATATACCATCTTCAAAGCCCCAACAAAATATCACCATGTTTAAAATCCAGACTTTTACAAATTTAACCAAAAGAAGCTTGAATACTCAAAAACAAACCTGTCTGTGGACCAAATGCCCATCCAGTGAATAAAGCAGCAAATACCCCGAAGAGGTCCCTACAGCAATCACTCGAATCTCGTCGTAAACAAGCCATTCCAAGGCAGTGATGAACTCAGACTGGATCGGAGACAGCTCGGGTCGGATCCTGAACCGTGGGCCGTCGTCCCAACCTGTGATTAAGATGACAGAGCCGTTGGCGATGGCGATGGAGTGGCTACCGAGTGCGCAGTGGAGGTTGGGGTTCTCCACCAGCCACCCCTCTTTTCCGGCGCCGACGTCGCTCAGCTCCTCGCAAGCTATGCACCCAAGCTCCGTCGTGTGAGTCCGTTTCGTAAATGACGTCGTTTTGGCCCTCGGAAATGATTCCATCACTGTGGTCTAAATGCAAAGTTGAATTGAACGATTCCTCAGATTTGAAGATCCAATTCTGCCCACCAACAATAGAAGGTAAAACTATTGTATCGTCGGATCTGGATATACTTAAAGAAGGAATGAGGATGTGGGAAGTAACTCTCGTTGGATCCTTCATGGACAAGAGGCCCTCTCAAAGTCATGAACTCCTGGGCAGGGGACAAATACGGGACTCCAAGAAGTGGAGGCGGTACTTGTTCACATTAACACGAAAGAGAAAACGGATTGATTATATATTATTATTGGACGAACCATATTTTGGTATTTAAATTTTAGGATTACTTTATACGTGAGAAATAAAAATTATTCCTTTCTTTTTTAGTAAAATAATATAATTAACTAAAATTTATTAAATATAATTTTATTCCTTTCTTTTTTTAGTAAAATAATATAATTAATTAAATATAATTAACTGAAATATATTTAATTATATTTAATATATTCAACATATAATTAAATAGAATATATTCAATTTTGATACAAAATTTTTAGAAAATAATATAATTAATTAAATATCATTAATTAGAATATATTAAAATTAAAAATAATTAATTAAAATATATTGAATTTTGATATAAAAATTTAACAAATTTTTATTTTTTCCTTTTATAGCAAGATATATTAACATTATAATTAATTGGAATATATTAATATTTGATATAAAAATTTAAAAACATTTTAGTTTTTCTTTTTTAGTAAACCAATATAAAAATATAATTAATTAGAATATATTAAAATTTGATTTAAAACAAAAATTAACAAGTTTTTATTTTTCCCTTTTTAGCAAAACAATATAATTAATTAAATATCATTAATTAGAATATATTCAATTAAATCTAATTAATTAGAACATATTAAAATTTGATTAAAAAAAGAACATATTAAAATTTGATGTACAACAAAATTTTAATTAATTTTTTATTTTTAGAGAAATAATATAATTAATTAGAATATAATAAAATTAAATATAATTAATTAGAATATATTAAAATTTGATATAAAAATTTAACTAATTTTTATTTTTTTAACAAAACAATATAATTAATTAGAATATATTAAAATTTGATGTAAACAAATTTTTATTTTTCCTTTTTTAGTAAAACAATATAATTAATTAGAATATATTAAAATTTGATATAAAACAAAATCTTAACAAATTTTTGTTTCTCAATATTTTCAACAAACCAACTATTATTAATAGTAATGATAATTATTTTTTCGTCCTAGCCAACTATCATAATTATAATGTACTCATTCTCATTCTTCATTATATTTATTTTAATTTCTATTACCATTATCTCATGCGAACCAACCGCTTCTTACTGAACTATGATAACATATTCTTATTCATATTTAAGTCACCAAATAGAATCTTATAAATGGGGGCTTAGCATTACATTTAGATTTAAGTCTTCAAATAGAATCTTATAAATGGGGGCTTATTATTACATTTACAAACTACTTTTTCTAGGATGGAAGCCCACGATTAAGATTGAAGATCCGAGGCAAAAAAGATTCTTATCTGGCCTGCAATAACGTCATGAATATCATATCGAATTTAATACTACGATATTGTATTAGTATCGGTCAATATTAAATACTGTTTTGGATAATTTTTTAAATTTAAAAATAAATCTTAAATTTTTTAAAAATTACTATATAATCTATTAATATATTGTATTGCATACTTTGTAATTTTATATCAACAATGTCTCTAAAATTCACAATAATAAAATTTAAAATAACAATAATTTATTTATTTTTATTAACAATAATTTTCACATATTTCACATATAAATAATAACTACAGTTAATATGAAAAATCATTTAATCATTATATAAATATAAAATTAAGAACAATACAAAATATTTAAAATATTACAAATTTATCATATAATAAATAATAATTACATCAAAACATCAAATTAAAAAACAATGAAGATCCTTAACTCTCTAAATATTACAATTAACAAAAAGAATTCATGATGAGGAAACAACCAACTATAATTGAAACTTGAAATAAAAATATACATTATTAAATTATTTAATATATTAATTATTAGTAAGAATTTAAATAATTTAATTTAATTTAATATTATATTTAATTAATTAAAATTAATTATTAATTAAAATTATAAATAAATTTATTTAATTGAAAATTTTACTTAATTTATAAAATTCATTTAATAATTATTAATATATATAATTAAAATTAAAAATACATAAATAATTACAATATATTTAAAGTAAACATTAGTTTATAAACAATATTTTTAAATTATTTATTTTAAAAATAAAATAATTTTTATTGCTAAATAATATATAAAAATTAAAAATAATTTATTTTTAACATTTATTTAATGTATCAATATTATTAGTAATAAAATTTTATTTTATTTTAAAAATAAAAATAAGAATTACAATAAATTTGAAAATTAAAAAATGAATGTATTAAATAATAGTGATGAACGTAAAGAATAGTACAACTTTAGGAGAATAAGCATGCTATTCTGTAACAAAGGTGAGACAAGCAAGGGTAAAACAAACATATACAATTAGGGGTTGTTTGTTTCAATTTTTATTTTTGATTTTTTATTTTTATTTTCAAATTTAGAAAAAAAAAACATTTGTTTGAATTATTAGTTTTTGTTTTTAGTTTTGGTTTCTTCCAATTTTTAAAAATTATGAAAACCATAAATAGTGGTTTTTGTTTCCTATTTTTGTTTTTTTCAGAACCTGATTTACTATCATTTAAATATATATTATTTAATTTTTAATATTTAATAAAAATTAGAATAATTTAATTCAACTTTATATATTTAATAAATTAAAATTAATTATCAATAAAAATTATTAATAATTAAATTTTTATAATTAAATTATATGTTATTAAATTTTAATAATTATTAGCAAATATAATTAAATTTAAAATATATAAATATTCAAATAAAATTTGATTTAATAATTAAAATATATTTGAACTAAATATTAATTTATAAATAAAATTTTGATTTTTAAATTATTTAATTTATTAAAATAACATAATTTTATTAATAATTTGATAATAAATATTATATAAGAGATTAAATAAATTTATTTAATTAAAAATAATTTATATTTAAAATTTATCTAATATGTAATTATTATGAGAGATAAAAAAATAACTACATTAACATTGAACGACAACTTATCAAAATTCAAAAGCAAAAACAGGAAAACACGGACGACAACATAAATGGACTAGAAGAACTCGTTGAATGACATAGTAGTAGTAAGTGATCCATAGACATTTGTGACTAAAGCATCGGATTGCTAATTAGTTGTGTGAGTTATTTGTACTGAGGGTTATCCCTACTCTACAAGTCAATGCTTAATTTTTTTCCTAATTAGGGTTGGGATATTCAAAGTCGATGGACCCGACTTCTCATAACAATCGAGCCAAAGGTGAGAAAATTCTATCTGGATGCATCTCTCCTAACTCGAGCTTTGTTGAATCGATTATTTCATGTTGAACTAAGAAGCTGCTTAAAAAAAAAGAAGGGTTCAAGAAAAAAGAGGTGTGCAAGCAGGGGAAGGGGTGGCTGTTAAATTTTTTTTGCAAAATAGTCAACCTATTTTTCAAAATTTACGACACCAGCTAATATTTTAAACATCAGCTAGTATTGACTAGTACGGTACAAAATCAGTATCACTACCTTACATACATAACATACTCTTAGGGTATGTTTGCTAACTAGGAATGAATACATGAGAATGGATACGCAACTTACATTCTTTAATTTTTGCTTGTTTAGTTGTAAGTAATTGATAAAATAAGGATTGACATGTCTAAAATAGATTTTAAATTATCTTAAATTTTTATTCCTAAGGTAGATATGGGTATAACCTGGAATTAGATATTAGAAATAACAAATAAACGTGAGCAACTGAAACTCTTTTTTCTTCTCTTTTTCTATACGTTTTGTTTCGCTTTTCTTGTCTGGTTGCTTCTTAACATTGTACGTTACTTTATTTAATTTATTTAATAATTATTTATTTTTATTTAAATGATTTTATATCATTAAATAAGTTCATTATAGTTTTTTAATTTTATTCTAATAATTTATTAAATCATTAAAAATAGTTTTAATTAATTACTTACTGAATAAATTTTTTTTATTAATTATTCATAATATAAATATTTTAAACTCTCAATATTTATTGGGCATGGACTCAATAAAGACTAAGAGTTTGAAGATAGGGCATGTACTAAATATGAAAGACTATCAACCAAGATCCTAACCTGAACTCCCTCACGTGGAAGTGGCTCAAATTGTAACACCTAAAGATCACAATTTTGTCACATGAGGAGAGCTATAGAGTCGAGCCAGCGATACTAAACAAAGACACTTCTTAGGAGGCAATCCAAAGGAAATAAATTTCTTTTCCTTTAAAATTTTTGCATTTTGTTTTTATATGCACGTGTGTTTTAGTTTGTTTGCTTTTGCTTGTTTTAAGTTTTCAATCAAAATAAGAGAAAGAATAAAACAAGCAAGCAAACAAACATTTTCTTATTTTTCAGAATAAAACAAGCAAGCAAACAAACATTTTCTTATTTTCTGTTGCTTCTAGGATTATATAATCATGATTAGAGTATGAATTGACTATAGAATTTCATAGCAAATTTAGCATGTAATGTTACTTTTGTGATTGGTCGATGTGCATTATCGTTAAAAGAGTAATGATTAGTAGTAGACAAAGCCAGTGAGATTTTGAGCCTTCATAGACTGACACATACATATCAGTCTCATTGCCTTTTGATAATGTGTGACCTTTATGACATGTACATCCTAACTTTGCTTTGATTTTCTATTCAAGACCACATTCTTACCACATGCATTATTATGAAAATGATTAGCGTTCTTTCTTTTTCCAAGGTACATTAGCCAAATAGCCTACTCATTATATGAATTTCCTTTTTGATAAGCCTTTTTGAGCTTTATACCTTTCCTTTTATATAAATCACATTATATGCTTTTAAACTTAACCAAATATCCTACTTTAGTGGAGCATTTGTGATTGTTGAGTTTATGGATGTACAAAATTCTAAGTGTGAGGGTATGCATATATGTAGGTTGGTTATAATAATTGGGATGTTATTTTATGTCTTATCATTGAATTTCCCATGTTAGGGTAGTTTATTTTAATGTTTATTAAAAAAAAGAGAAAGAAAAAACAAAAGAAAAGAGAGAAAAGTAAAAGAAAAAAAGAAAGAAAGAAAAAGAAAAAGAATGAAAAAATCTTTAAATAAATGTATCAATGAGGAAGTGCATATGTATTGAAAAGTTGTTTTTGATTAATGCATCCTCCTAAAGTTGTATTGAATCGGTTATTTAAGTATGTTGGACATGAAGTTGATGTTGTCTTGGAAGTTTCACTCATTGTAGTTCAATGTATTGTTATCATCAATCCTTATGAGTGATCCCTTTTGATTAGTTATGCTTCATATGGTTTGTGTATGAGAGCTTGAATTTAAGTTGTTAAACATTGTTTTTGCATTCATTATAGTTGATGTACATAATTGTGAGGGAATGTTGGTTTTTTAATTTGATGTCATATTGAATGTTGCTTTGTTTCACTAGCTTTAATGGCTTTCATACTACTTGACCCAAATACATCTCACCTTACCTTTGCCCACATTATAACCTTGAAAAGTCCTTTAATCCATAATTTTGCATGTGAACCTTAGTGGTGGAGAAATGAAATGATTTACCAAGTTGTGGAATGTCATGATCATGAATGGTATTTGAGTGTACTCGTAGATATATTTTAGCTAAACACATTTTCCAAGTCTACCATTAGATTGCTCGATTTTTAAAGGTATTGAATGTTGATTGATTATGAGTAAAAGTTTGGAATGTTAAGTTTTTGCTATGATTTTTGAAAGTCATTCATCTTTGCTTATGATTATGTGCTCTTGGAAAATATGAGATTTGAGTAAATGTTTTTGGGTCTTTAAGCTTAATTTTGATGTTTTGCCCAAGGATGGCCAAAAGCTAAGTGTGGGAGAAATTGATAAGTGCTTAATTGATGATGAATTTATTCAATAACACTTAGTGAATATCGCCAGAAAAGTGCTTAAGATACTCACTTTGACTTAAAGTCTTCTCTTTGTTGAACAATAGGTGAGGTAGAGGAAGGAGTGGATATGGAAAGCTGGGTAATTTGTTGTGGAGTAATTGGTTGAATCGAAGGTGTGGATGTGGGAGCCAGGAAAGTTGGTGGTTCAGAAATACTTTGTTTTTCTAAGAGGGTAATAGTAGCTCGAAGCTGGTTAATTCTCTTTTGTAATAGTTCCTACTTGCTGTTGTAGTTCAATCAATGCTGCTTCGTCTTTAGATAATGATTCCTTTAAACTGGTAATGGCTGCTTCCATTCTCTAGTTAAAATATCTACAAGACTATTAGCAAACGATTTGATATAGTGAATATGAAAATTGTACTGATTTAACTCGAGTTGCTAATGAATTAACCGCCCTTGATTATAATTGGTTTTGATTGTATATATGGTGAATCCCTATAAATACTTGGAATCTGTTTGAATTGTAAATTCAACAGGTAATAAATCTATTCGCCATTTTCTCAAGGTCTTGAGATAGGCTACTGTTTCCTTTTCATGTATTGGATACTTCAGTTCAGTGGGATTGAAAGTTCCATTTATATACTTGCATAATAAATACTTCTTTTGGTTGCGAGGTTGTGCCAAAAGGCAACCTACCCATGTGTCTATACTAGCATCAATTTGTATCAGGAGTGTACTACATTTGAGCCATTTTTCAAAGATTCACAATCCTTTGTCTTTTTGGAGTAAGAAGAAGAAGATTAAATAAAGAAGAAGACAAGAAAATGAAAAGAAATGAAGAATGAACCATTAAAATATCTCATGCCCATGGAAAAGTTGCATAGTCACAGTCATGAGTGTGTGTGTCATGGTTGTGCAACCAGTTGCATGGATATGAGGAATAATGTGAATTTATGCACATAAGCAAATTAAGAACATAGCCAAAGGAAGGAAGAACAAGACGTGCATCAAGTGGAAGTAAATGGAGGACAAAATGCAGCAACCAGCAGTGCAGTAGATGGGGAGCACGTCAAGGCCAAAACAACATAGCAGTGTAGTGCAAGCAACAGATGCAGGAGCACCAAACGTAGCGCACACCAAAAAAATGCACTCTACGCCAAAAACTCAAGTAGTTGGGAAAAGGAGGAACAAAACGTGCAGCATAAGGGACAACCAAGACAAAACACACACGTTGGAGATGTGGTTTAAGAAAAGAGTTGGTAGAAAAGGTTTTAGGGGTGTTGTATTTTTAAAAATAGAAGAGAAGGTAGCTTTGTATAGGTGTGTCATACCCGTGACAATCACCTTGTTATCTATAAAGGTGATATCTGTCTGAATTTCTAGCTTCAAAAGCATGTCGTTTAAAAAATCTTATCTTCTTTTTCCTCTTTTGATTAAAAGGATGTAAATAAGCTCATAACAACTTTCTTTTGAAGTGTTTGTCCTTCTTTATATTTCATTCACTTTTCTCTCTATCTTTGCATTTGATCTTTAAGTAAGGCTTTTTGTACGTTTGTTTGAATTGGGGTCCACCTTTTATCATAGCCTTAAAAAAATTATGTTATTCATACAATTTTTCCAATGTCACCAAAGATAGTTTGTGGATTTCTCTAAGAGGGATTTGAGATGTGTCTCAATGAAGCGAATTGATTATCCTTTGAAAATTCGGATATCAGTCATCAGGAAGGGAGGCAATTAATGCATATCGAAGATTGACATCCTTGAAGTCATTGAGCATATAATGTTTTTTAGACATTCTTTAAAAAATCTTTTACAAATCTTTCCTTTTCATATAACAACAATCCATTTCAAAGTACTCATGATTTTGTTATCGATCAATGACTTGGAAATCTCTGATGAATTCTTATGAATCACTCCTAATAAGGAGCTGACTTCTAACAGTTATAAGACTTGTATGCATTTGTATTCACTAAGGATTTGGAACCATTCTTTTAAATTTCTTGTCAATCTGAAGAGAAATTCTATCAAGATCTCTTTAAGAAACATGTATGGTCTTGTCATTTGAAAATCTATCTAAGCACTAAATTCATGTAGTTGGTCTCTCCATTTTTTTGGTAAGACCTCATTAAAAGTGAACTATGGTCCTAAAGTACATTTGTAGATTGGAGTTCCTTATGGTCTCATTGGTTAATTCATTGACTCAATATCTTCAACCTTTGGTTCAACTTCTGTGAGTGGTTGAGAAAAGAGTGGAACAATCATCATCATTTGAGATATTTGAGTGAGATCTGCAAGCTGTTAAGAGCTTTCAATAAAATAATCATAGTCTTAGCTATCATTGTGACTTTTAGAGCTATTAAGAACTGATTAAAGGGTAGCTATGTATTCTTGGCCGGGTGTGGGTTCTTTCATTGAAGATCTTTCTTTTGGTGGAGAAGTTGGTGGTGTTTTTACTTATAAAGGTTTAGAAGATAACGAAATGTCTTTTGCTGTAGGTTTGGCTTGGAATGTTATTTGATGATTTTGGAAGGGTTTGTTCAAAACGAATAGGATATTTTGAAGACTTTTTTGTAGTTAGTAGCTAATGGAGTGTTATAAGTAGGTCTTACGACTGGAAATTTCATAGGCTATGGCTCATATAGTACTCTAGATTGTTTTTTAACCACGTCAAACACAATTCTTTTAAGCTCTTTTTAAACTTTTTATAGTTTCTTTCCTTTTTAGAGAAGTCTGGTCTACAATAATATTGTTCAATATATCTTCTTAAATCAAAATCAAGTTGGGTAGCTTAATTAAGTAGCCATTGATCTAATTATCACAGTTGGAGAGATATAGCATAAACCTTTGAGTTTAATCATTGTGTCTATTGGGATGAACCATCAAGATTTGAATCAATTCAACAAAGGACATTCTTTTGTGCTACAACATTTTGTATATACCAATTTAGTACTTCTTTTATATAAGAAATAGGTACACATTTGTCTTGTGGATTGATACCTATTGATCTTGAGTATGACCTCATAGATACCCCAATCGTGTTATTAGTCTAAGATTTTAAAGGCAGAAAAATTTTCTCATATGATCTCATCATTATTCAGGATAATGGTTTTGGGATCTCCATAGGGATTGGAGAAATTATTGGCATAGGGCTTCATAGTTAGATCTAGTGTTTCTTTCTAACTACTCTCAATAGTTAAGAGAGATCCTTTGATCTAGGTTTAAGATGAATCCAAGGTGTCAAGCCATCATCTCCATCACGTTTGGGTTGGATCCTCATTTGAGGTTGGCACTTAAATCTTTCCTGGGACTTTTTTTTGGGCTCTTCTTTCCATCATAGGACATAATCTTCACTGTCACTGTTAGAATATTCATCCATCTAATATTCAAAGTCTAAGTCGCACATAGATAAATCTACATCCCAATTGAAATGTCCATTAACATGGTTGACATGCATTTCATATCCATTGGGGTAGACAAAGAGGATTGGAGGACCACTGATGCCTTTTTCATGAGAAAATGTTGAAGTAACCATCAATATCGAACAAGAAGTAGCTTTGGATGGTTCTAGGTTTTCTTCTCCAAGCTTGCTAAAAATAGACTTTATTATACCATCTTTCAAACTTCTCAATAGTGAAGGAGTGATAGTATGAATAGAGTTTCGATGTGGAGCATGAAATTCCTTCTCATGTCTACCTTATAGGCATTAACTTTGTCAGTTAATGTGGCGATTACTGCTGTAGAGTTTGGATGATGGTGGTCTTATTTTGGGACCTGTTTGCTACCATATAAAGGGAATCTCGTGTAGAATTTGGAAAGCTCTTATCTAAAGCATAGTTTTGCAATTTGTAAATGATCTAATGATGAAGTGTGATCATGATAGCAGGAAGATCATGCTCAGCTCTAACAATTTGGATTTGGACTTTTAATCTTATAGGTAGGGTCAGATCAACAAGTTTGATATTAAAGTTTGGAGCAATAGTTATTATGGCACTGCTATTATTGAGAGTGGTTAGGAGGATGCCAGTCAAAGCATTCTGGTAAGATGTGTACATTGTATCTAAGAGAGAAATTTGAGCTATTGCTAGAATTTCTTTTTTTATAAATAATGTTAAGACTATATAAATAACACCTATATGGAGATATGTGTAACCCTGGTCTAGCCATAAGGAGATTAGTTTAGACGGAAACTCTAGAGTTATGTATGGATGTGTAAAAGTGGATTTTAGGCCACATTGGTCTAATCGAAATCCTTTGATCAATTCTTCAGGTTGAAGTCTCATGGAAATTAAGGAACGGACACTCCTTGTAAAAAGATCTAGATTTATGATGTAGATTGTATAGGCCTAATAAAGGTAGATGAGTATCATAGATCTTAGTGTCTTTCGTAAGTAATTTTTATAAGATTTTCTATTTTATTGAAGAGAGTTTTCTTGAGGTTAGAAGAAAATTGTGAGAAGAAGAAGATGAAGAGAAAAGAACTTACGGGCTGTTTGGTTTAAAGGAATATCTATTATATTCCATAGCTATTCCTAATGTAGCATCCCACTCCCGCAAGACCCGAACCCGACATCGACAGTGATATCCGGGTCCGTGTCTGCGAAGGTAGCATGCTAGGGCACTCAATCAATTATAAGTCGGTATAAATTTTTTTTTT